>SGPL01000006.1:0-152444 GCA_004802705.1 Bondarzewia mesenterica
AAGTACAGACAAAAACATGCAAGCTATCAATATTTATATTTAAAAAAAAATGATCAAGGGTCAGTAAGCTAATTATCTTTTAGGCTCTCACTGCCATCACTGCTCTTGATGTCCTCCTCATCTGACTCTAGCACCTCTTACATCTTCCAGTCAGGCAAGGCATGGTCGATGAGGTTTGCAGCAGGTCCTTCTATCTCTACCAATAAAGCTATAGGCCCCAATAGACTCATCCACATGTCAGATGGGGTGGAGGATGCTGAGCAAGAAGGAAACAGCAGTATAGGCTATTGATTGCTGATTGTTGTCATGAGTCAGGCTGCTGAAGGGTCGATGGGGCTGACTTTACCAGGCTAAAATGGCTTGCTTATATTCAGCAAGGCTAATGTGGCAGTAGATGGGGCAGATGAGGTAGGAGCAGGAGGGTCTGCTATTATCGATGAGGTAGGAGCAGACAAATTGACCATTATCTGTAGGATAGAAGGGGGGCAGTCGACATTGACAGGGTTTGGATCTCTAGTGGTGATCTCGATCTCACTGACATTAGTAATAGAGGCTTTGCTAGCATCGATGGGGTCAATCTTGCTCTCCTTGGCAACCTCCACCTTTTCACTTCTAGTGATCATGGGCTTACTCTCCTTTATAGCCTTTGCTGTGAATCCTCCTATCATCACCTCCAGCATCTTGACTCAGCATGAGAGTTGCTTGATGAGCAACTGCTGTGATACCTTCAGACATTTTCTAGCATGCCTTGATTGAACTGGACCCTTTGGACTAGTTTAGACAGCAGCAGGTGGCCAATAGTGAGCTTGCCATCAATGGGCAACTAGGCAATGACAGCAGCAGCAGTGGTGGCAGCAGTAGCAGTCTTGTTGGAGGTGAGGGCAGGGGTGCCTAGAGGAGATGAGGGTGCAAGTGCAGAAGATGAGGTCAAGTGCCCTTCTGACTGCATCTTCAAAGCTTGACTCAGCATGATAAAGCACTGCATTAAGGTGATGACTTCAACTAGAATAGTATTAGTATTTGGATGATAAAATAGAATGGTGCACTTACCTTTTTTCAGCATTGTCAGATGCTTTGACTGAGATATTGAGACAGTAGCCCTCAGTTTCACCTTAGGCTTGTTAGTCTTTTTGGGGGCTAGTGCCCTCTCTGTCTTCATCAGTAGTAGTAGTGATAGTGAAGGTAGGTGACAGTAGTAAGTGGGAGCAGGCTCTAAGGAGGACAGGATGTCTATGCTGGATAAGTGAGGGCCCTTAAAGCCTGGGGGCAAGGATGATCCCTCGCTGCCTCAGTGATTACCTCCTTTGACTGACTTACTGACTTGCTGCACTTGACTTTACAATGGTAGCAAGGCATGCATGCAGCGTGCGACATAAAGTAGCATGATAACTTGAACTTTTGACAGTTCAAGCACAGTGCATTATCATTATCATCATAGTCAGCATCATTATTATCAGCATGGNCCCTCTTCACCAGTCTTGCCGGGGCTGCCTTCTGTAGAACGGAGATCTTCTGTGAATAATAGTGAGCATATTCGATGTATTATGGATGTGAGTACTTACCTTCTTCTTTGCCGGAGGCTCATCCTCCTCCAGCTCATCCTCACTGCTTCGGACAATCTCGTGGCTCTTCACGAGTCTCATCTTCCTCTTCTTCCCCTCCGTCTTCGCCAAGTCCTGGCCTACACCACCCTCCTTCTCCTTTCTCTTGCCCTTCATGGAGACCTCACCGATGCCACTGTCCTTCCCCTTCCCCTTCCCCTTTGCCGACACCTCACCGACGCCACGATCCTTGGCCTTCACCCCACCCTTCGCTACTGCTTTAGTCGTCCCGCTGATAACATGCAGCTCAACCTTCACCTGCCATTCAGATGCTTGGGGAGGCTTAGGATGGGCAGTTTGCCCATCCTCAGCCTTGGTGGCCACCGAGCTTAGGACGGTTGCCCTCTGCTGATGGACAGTTGGGAGGGGGGGCTCCTCTTCCTCTGGGAGGTCGGTGTCGGGTTGCAAGAGGGAGAAAGGGGACTGCAATTTTGGATCAACTTGTACGGCTGTAAATATGTTGTATACCTGACCAAAATTATTTGCTTACTTTGCCACCACTGATCGTCTCCCAAGTCATCGACCTTCGGGGTGCTGAGACAACTTTTGAACCTCAACGCCTCCACCCGAGGATCATCGTGCTTGATGTCCCCATAATTGGGTGGGCGATGGGCATGCTTCACCTCTTTAATCTTACACATGGTGCTGACAGCGATGTGAGGGAGGTGGATGGGGTACTTCAACATCCTCGCGTCTCTCTGCAACTGAATGACATCGGCCTGTATTGCGACAATTAGCATGCTAACAATGAACCTTTGAGCCACGTACCACCTCTTTCTCAAATTTGCCAGCAAATTCCTCAGCGGCAGCCACGGCGGGCAGGGAATGGGCAGCCAAGGCAGCTGCGATCTGGTGAGACACGCGATAAATTCGCATTTGATACTCGGCGGTGGTATACGACATAGTAATAAAAAAAAAAATTTGCAATGAATATTGCGAGGAGTGGGGGTGGTTGATGTGGGAGTCAGAAAAGAGAAAAAAAGAAGTCTCAAAGTCAAACCACCTGAAGTCGCAATATCCGTTTATCCGTATTTGCAATTCACTTAGATTTGTCAACTCAGTTTCCTTTTCAAGCTATTTTATTTCTCTCTCGCTGACGGCGATTCCTGCTTTACTTTTCTCTTCACTATTTCCACACCCTCACCATCGCCGGGCATAGACAGTATGTTATTCCGGTCTTATGATCACGATTTCGACACTGACATTGATTTATTAGTGGATTGTGATGACTGAATCGCGGAGAAGTTATTTGCGGGATTCGATTCAGGTATGGTTTCAATTTTTTTTTTCACATTCAATTTATCACAGCCTACAGATCGTTCCATAGACAATGCAGTCACTGCATTGGATGCTGAACAGCCCACAGAGGCTAAACCATACATTGTTAAGGCCAAAACACCCACCAGTGAGGGTGAGACCAAAACACCCACCGGCGATTCCAAACCGTCCATGATCAAGGGGAAATGACAGGCAAGTGAGGTGAAGCGAGCTGCAAGTGAGGAGAAATGACCCAGAAGAGAGGGGAATCCACACACTGGTGAATCCACACCGCCCACGTCCTCTGCACAGCTATTTGCCTTAGATTGCAAACTGCCCAATCTCTCTGTGAAACTATCTGTCGGTGATGACATCACCGATGAAGGTTTTGCTGGCTCAGCGATACAATGGGATGGAGGAATGCACCTCATCGGCGATGCTGAGAGCCCAGTTGAAGAGGGCAAGCCACTCCTCGGCGTCGGCGGGCCCTCCTATGTACATGGATCTACATCCCATAAGGATGTTGAGGGGTTGTTAGGTGAGTACAAGCTTAACTCTCATGGATACATTCAACTGACCATCCTTTGTTCAAGCTGTTGGGTTTGGTATGTTACTCTTTCTCACTGGTCCGGTAAGTTTATACCTGATGGCATATCAGACTCTGATTATGCCTCGCTGATGGCCTCGCTCATGAACTCGCTGATGGATTCACCGGCGAGTTCACCGATGATTTCACTTATGGATACGCCAATGCCAACGCTGGCAGGAGACTCCTGGCAAGGTGACTCAGTGGGTAAGTGTACTCTATCCAGATATCCTTTTCTTTGTTTAATTTTTGCTGGCCATCTGTTTTTAGATGACCCACTTGTAGCAGCACGTGAAGAGTTGAGCTGACTCTCAGAAATCATGGTTTGCCAAGAGCAGGTGGTGGCAAGGTTGCAGAGACTGAAGTGGATGCTTTAGTATTTTTGGTACCTTACAGTGTATGAACCTTAAGTACATATCAATCATCCCCACTCACAAATTATATTTATTACTTTGCTACACAAATTCAAGGAACCCTGACATTTCTCCTTGCTGAGCCCAGCTATCACAATGAGGAAAGGTCCTATCTTTATAATGAATGTTTGCCTCAGTGGTCTGAGATCGTCGGCGAGGACAGATGACAGAGATGGGAATGGGCTGGGCCCACCCATCTGAGACCGTCGGTGAGGACCCAGCAATGATTGGGGATGTGCTGGGCCCACCCGTCTGAGACCATTAGTGAGGACAGATGACAGAAAAGGGAACGGGCTGGGCCCACCCATCTGAGACCATCGGTGAGGACAGATGACAGAAATGGGAACGGGCTGGGCCCACCCATCTGAGACTGTCGGTGAGGACTCAGTAATGATTGGGGATGTGCTGGGCCCACCCATCTGAGACCGTCGGCAAGGACCTACCACAATGTGAATATGGGATGACCTAGGCCCAGCCGTAGCTAACGGTCAGTGGCAATCCCTAGGCCCAACAGTCATCATCGGTCGCTGCTGACCAAGCATATTATTGTTGGGCCCACCCATCGCCATCGATCGGCGGTGGTCTTGGGCCCAACTGTTAATAATGTAGGCCATCCACCAGTGGCGAATTAGAACCCATGCTGGGCCCAACCGTTACTGTCTGTCTGCACTAATCCTGGGCCCAACGGTATAGTACTGTCGGCAGTAGCTGGTTGGGCCTAGGTCCGCTAGACAGTCTTTATCAGTGAGAATGCACGTTCAGCGGGACCGTCTTAGACGGTATTAAGGGACTGAATAGGCTCGGAAAGCTACTTGGGCGGGGCTTTAAATTGGAAGGGTGATTGTAAGGGTTCAGAGGAACATTGATCAAGCCATCTAACTGCTCTGCTAGTCGGAGCTACAATACCACTGTACGACTACAACTTTCCTACTATTCTACACCTAGTCGTGGTAAGTCGCGAATTCTGCGTCACTTTGTAATGGTGACGCTTCCCTTTCGGGAATCATAACTTACCTGGCCTGATTCTATTTGACTTACACTTAGGACGATTTTCTATGCAGAAAATAGACTTAAATACGAATTTTTTTTATGGAACAGACCTGAACTCATCTGCAGCGACAGTTTCGTTGCCGACGCTGAGGTATGGCAATCCATTTTGCCGACTATATTTGCTCGTGGATTCCATCATGCATCCTTATTTTTTTCTTCAGGAATACTTGACCAAAGTTAGTATTTATTATGGATCTACGGTAGGAATTTTTTACGCAGAATCCCTCTGTATTTTATTCTTGTAGTACTATCCCTTTCGACGGCCAAAATCTGCGCGTTCTTACATTGCCATAATAGGCAATCCTTTGTCTGACTAAACTCAACGGAGAATCCCGTGTCTCCCTTGTGAGGGATACTTTCTGCCCTTTCGCTGATGTGGAGGCCATGATGGATTCTGAGCTCGACATTGTCCCTCCCTCACGCGTTCCGCCAACGATTACAGTTACATTCTCATAACTCCCATAGACGAACCCTGATTCCTTTTTCAATGTCTCCGTCTTTACTTCGTTTTTTCTTTCGAAACTTAACCGACCCTTCAGTGGGAGCATACATGTATACGAGTTTATGCATTCATGCCTTTTCCTTCTTATGCACCACCTTTACCGCGCTCAGTCGCTCCAGTGCACCGGATAAATTTCTGTTCAATCCTTGTCGATACCCCCCTCACATCACTGCATGATCCCCCGTCCGTCGCCAACCGCCTAGTAGCCGGTTAATTACTTAGTAGCATTCTCGATATCGCATCATCGCCATTCGTCGTGCTTGTGTTCCAACTTCAATCCCGTAAGTAGTTGATGCATCTAATGCCATGTAACTTGATCACAATGTATCTTCCATTTGTTCGTTCTTGATCGGTCTAGCTACATACAAGCATCGCATACCCATCACCCGAAATCTAGGGGGGTCATAGTTGGATATTGCTGCTGCATTACCTGAGGCCTTCACGGAATGACACTCAGTCATCTTACGGTTCCCCCATGCGTTGCGCACGCCTGGCGAGCTACAAATGGAACGTTTTTCATCAGAGAAAGAGAGAGAGAGGCAAAAAGGATTGACTCACGGCTGCTGCCGAATCCATTTGACCCACAGCTCCTGCAAGCTTTGCGTCACCTCCCTGGCGAGGCGGAGCAGCAGGCGCTGCGCTCGGCCTCGAAGCAGAGGGTACAGGCGGTTTCGCATGAACTTTCGGAACTCCAGGCTTGGCGCCCACGGGCGGCGGCGCGGGCTTAGGTTTGGCTCCAACGGGCGGCGGCGGTGGCGGCTTGCCTGCCAGTGAGCTGCTTGGTCTAGAGCTGGCGGGGATAGTCGACGAATGAGATGTGTCAGTTGACACTGCGAACTTCTTCCACGGCGTCGCGGATCCGTTGGCAGGGGACATGCCCGGGAACACGGACACAGGTTTCGCGCTGGCGTTGGCAGTGAGGGAATGAACGGCAATGTTCGCCTTAGGCGCGGGCACTGCGGCGGCTTTCGCGATGGGCGTGGGAGCAGCAGGACGATGTGTGGCTGGAGGGGGTGGTGGTGGTGGTGGTGGTGCGGAAGAGGCTTTGGGCTTGGGCGGGACGAGGACAAGATAATTGCTCGGGGCCCAGCCTTCGACACCGTCTTTCTGGACAAGCCACCAGCCATTGTCGTCCTTCTCCAGAAGCTCTACTAGATCATCCTTTGCCAATGTCATCTCGCCCTCCTGACCCTCAAAGGCAAATTTAGCCCGATACATGGGCACCTCAGGCTCTTCAGGGGCAGGCGGCAGCGCGGTCGCACGAGTGGGAGGTGCTGGAGGGGCGCGAGGGGTGCTGGAGGATGCTGTCGTCGAAGGAGGCTTGACGGTGGCGGCCGGCATAGACTGTCCCGGCAACCGTTGCGCAACAGGCTTCGGCCTGGATGACGCGGCGGGCTTCATGAAGAACCGTGAGACACGGGGATCTACCATGACAAACGGAAGAAGTACATACCTTGGAAGGGCCACCCTTTTTCAAAAGTTTTCCCTGAGTTATCGGGCGCACGATGCCGGGCTTCCTTTTGGCTGGAGGCCTTGACCGGCTGTTCGCAGGTTCTCCTGTACCTACATGTATTGTATGGCTCTTGTACATGTCATCCTTGGTAATTGTTTCGTCCTTCATAGATTTAATCTGAGCGCGCTTGTCCTTCTTTTTGGCATAGTCAATGCTATCGCCCACCTGAAAGTGAGACGTATCCCTTCGCAGGCCATGAAAAAAAACGTACATTGGTCCAATCAAAAGATTGATGCTGGCTTGAGTGAGCTGAAGAAGGTTCGCCGCCAATTCTGTTTTGAAGTAGCAACTGATGATGGGATCGCCTTCTTCTGAAGCGTTCACGTTAAGGACCTAAAGCCAGGTCAGCTGTGCATGACTATCAACTACATGGACTTACCATCCAGTCATCTCGGAGATTCGTCATCGCAATGCTCTTGATGGTGACCAGAGGTATCTTGCGCTCGAGCGTCATTACTGTCTGACCATCTTTGCTATGGTTGATCACGATGTATACTGCTTTACCCGTCTTCGAAATGATCAATGTTTAGAGAGATGGAACAATGTGAAGGTGAATGAAGCCGCGTAACTTACAACTACGAGGAATCGCGGGCTAGGTTTGCTTGAACGACCCAGTTTGGATACCAAGATTTGTATTCTTGAACTGAATGTCACATCTTCGGCTGTCTTGTTGTGAGACGAGGAAATGTTGTCCCTAAAATGTCACGCACCTCCAATCCCGCAGACAGACCGCAACTCTTCCCCAAGTGCACTCTGCCCGTTGACATCGAGATAGTCGCCCATGAACCGACGATAACTGAGCAGACTAAACCGCCTTCGCTCTTTCCTCCCTGCCAAGATTTGGTGTCCATAATCTCGGCGTTCCGCATACTCTATTGCTTCCTTGTTATTCTTCCAGAACCGCTGGATACGTCTTGCGCATTCGTTCTTATACCTCAAATAATTGCGGAAAGCTCGCTGAATGCGGCCTGCCATGTTGTGCCAGTAACGATCTCTCATGGTCTCCAAGGCGAACAGCTAGGATTTCTTCAGTAAAACGACTTCACAAGGTCGAAAAAAAAATATGCACCGTTTCTGGATTCTTGATGAACGCCTTGGTCACACCCATCTGCCACTCCTCTTTGGCGATGCCTGTGTCTGTCAGAATCTTCTCGCAGCCTGTTTGCGCGTTACCTGTCCAAGTATACTCCCCAGCGTATGATGTATTGGGCGAGAGAAGGTAGAACCGTTCCACCATTTTCTCAAATGTGTTCCGATAAGCGAAACCAGCGCGACGAACTCGGATGTTCTCTTGTAGACCCAGATACTTGATCTGATGCAACACTGCCTTCGTATCGTATTCCGTTCCACTGCGATTTTGATTGGGCTTGATAGTACGGATGTAGCAGGGCTGAGCTCGCATCAGGTTCTCAACAAGCGCTCCAGCAGAGGCCTGTATTAAATAGAAACAAATTCAAGTTCTCAGATATAGAATAGCCATCGAGGACTACATACCTTGATTCTGTCGCCAGCTGTCGGAGGCCTCTTTTTGCTGTTAGGATCTGGTCGATCGGGGAACAGCGCCTGCAAGAACTGATTTCCACTGAAACCGACGAGATCTAGTAGATCCTTGACAAGCGCGTCCTTGTTCTTGTCTGTCATACCAGAGACGTTATACATGACATCACCGGCATAGTGCTTCACCAAGAACTGGGTCCCACGAGCTTCGAAGTGAGGATTTGACGACAAGGCAGAGGTTCGTTGGATGAAGCTGTTATCCGCCGCCGTGGGATCTGCGTGAGCCGTTGCACAAGCATCATTGAGAGCTGCGAAGATGCCAGGCGGACGCCGCTCCTCTATCAAGTCGCACACGATCTTGTTGTTGAAATACTTGATGGGAGTCCACTTGATCTGCTCGCGTACGTACTCTTCCTGCTCTGTCTTGAGTGTGAGCTCAATGAATATCTGCTGCAGCTTTTCGTTGACGTAGTTGATGCACAGCTGCTCGAAGGAGTTATCCTAGAGAAATAGTTCAGAAATTGTCGCAGAAAAAAAGGATAAAGAGGCGAAGGGAACCTCAAAGATTTCAAACCCAAAGATGTCCTGTAGGTGATCCATGTAATGAGTAATTGTTGGACAACTGCATCAATGATCTCACCAAGATACCGATGATATGTGAGACTGAACCGCGAGACTTCATAGAGACATTGATCCTGGAGACGATCCACTCGAAGAGATTATTATAGATGGCTTTGGCGAGGGCATCTCGTCCCGCGATCGCCTGAGCAGGATTCAAAGGAACATCGTATACAGATCCTCGACGGCCTCCTCTCTGAGTCTCAACGACCTTTGTAGTCAAGACCTTCTGTACCAGAGCTGCGTCGACCTCCATAAGATACGCAATGAAGTCCGTAACGCTCGTATCAGAAATCGCTGAGTTCCCGTCGTCCATTTCCTCATATTGGACATTGCCTAGCCAGAGAATGATAGCAATCATCCGGAAAATCTCGCTCTGTTCTTGGCCACTGAGGCCGACAATCTGCATGGCATTCTGGAAAGGCTTCAGTACACGGTCTCATATAAAGCGTGTAGCTCACGATTGTTTCGGCGAAGTCATGCGCATCATTGATACCTTCAACTTCTAGACAATTACTAAGACTCGTGTAGGCATAGGCCTCCGGCCCTTGAAGACCAAACGCCTCTACAGTACATGCTTAGAACGATATACAGCTGCCTGAATATTTGACTTACCACGCTGCTCATCGGAAGCTGCTTTCGTGAATTGGTAGAAGATGTGGAAATTGCGCTCATTCTGCACTTGGCCAACGACGCGCGCTTTCTCCAGAAGATAATTGGTGATCTGAGCGCCGACTGGTTCGCCTCGATCGTTGAACATAATTTCCAAATATTTACCCTAGACTTGAATAAGGATAGTGAAATCTGTGGAGAAGGAATGAGGCGCACATGCCGACTTGAATTATTATTTCGGAGTGTCTTCGCACAACCGAAACTCTCCAGCAACGGATTCGTCGCGAGGACCATGTCCTTGATCTGTTGTATACTGCTGTCCTCCCCTCCAGATACCGCTGCAATATATTGCATGATGCGCTTCGCCGCTTCTGTCTTCCCTGCCCCAGATTCTCCAGAGATGATGACGCACTGGTTGTCCTTGTAGGCCTTCATATTGTAGTAAGCAGATTCCGCAATCCCAAAGACATGTGGGGGAACCTCGAGACGATTCTTGCCCTGGTATCTCTTCAGGATTTCATCAGTATAGATGCCCAGATCTACGTCGCACATGAGCATATCATCCCGAATACATCCAGTGCCGCTTACCTCGGAATGGGTTCACTGAGATTAACACTCCTCCAATGTACGTGTAAATTTCGCCGCCTGTCCACCTCTTCTGCAGATTCTCGTTCACGCTTTCATTGCTGATGGTGGTCAGCAAAGTCATATCGGAGACACCGACTTGCTTCTTCTTGAAGCCCTCTTTCCAATCTGCCTGTACACACGATTGAGCAAAAGTCTCAGTCATTCGCTTGTAATTTGCATACCTTGGCCACCTTGGAAGGAGTGGACTTCTTCGGAGCAGCATTGGCTTTCTTTCCAGCCTTCTTAGACGGTGCCTGTTATTGCAATCTGAGTCAATTATAACGATACAATGATAAGCTGGGGACTTGCCATGCTAGTGTCGGGAAGCTGAGATTGATGGAAAAAACGGGTCCAAGTTCGAGATATATCGATCTAGTAGCAAATCGTCGTGTACGCTATGAACGGGAACAAATGGCAACAGAGGAAGTAGATGCAGACGGCTGAGCCGGAGCGCGGCACAGGCTATTGGAGACGTACTGCGCCATCACGTGCTGCCATTCCGAGATCCTGAAGTTACGGCTCAGCGACAGTGTACTGGCAGTATTCACAGCTAGCAGCCAATAATTGTTAACCATGTAACTTTGTGCGGTGCGACCATTTCATCGCAGTATATGCATGTCAAAAGAAAATCGTACAAATGTCATACAATTGCAAAGCTCAAGTTAGACTTATGGTTTGGAAGTGTAAACGCGCGATTGGTTCACATATGGCGCTTTGTTCTTCGCCATAATCTTTTCCGATATGACTCGCATTCACCTCACTCCTAAGCCCATGTCTCACAAATCTAAAAATCCTATCAAAACTGTTACTATCTGTAATCGTGTTCTCTCCGTTTCATCTGTTCTCGACACTCTCTTTTCCTTTATAGCTGAGCGCCACGCCATCCACCAGCGTCGCATCGCTGGCGAAGCGTTTCCATGGACAGATGACCCTGTCCTACTCAAGTACTCATTCACTAATGTATTTCGCGTTCTTGACCGCATGACACAGTATGTCTTGCAGAATGTGATCAACGAAGGGAGTCAGACACTCGAAGAGTCTGTCTTCCGAGTAATTCTCTTCCGTTTTTTTTCAAGGACGTCGACGTATGAACTCCTTCAAGAGCGTCTGGGGCCCCTGACTTGGCGCGACTTCGACATTGATGTTTATACGGGCGTTCTTCGTGAAGCATTCGAGGACGGCGTCAGTTTGTATGGCCATGCGTACCTCATGCCGGCTCCCAAACTCGGTGGCGGAAATAACTACGTTAATCACCTACGTCTTCTCAGGCTCATGATGGAGGAGGAATTGCCCAAGAAGCTTGAGCAGTCGAACTGCCTGAGAGATGCATATGGGCGTATCTCTATCTTTCCCAGCATGGGGAACTTCCTGGGGTTCCAGTGAGCAACTCATGAATTCTCCATTTCATATTGCGCATCCTCAGATATCTCTCATTTTGAAGGCTTTTATTGGACATAAATATGATCCCTGAACTGTCTCTCCCCGAAAATTATGCCCTTTGCGGTCCTGGAGCCCAGGCCTGCCTGATCAAAATTTTTGGACCCAGTGTACGTGGCATTGAAGGACCTGCACTCGAATATCTGCACCAAACACAGAATATGCATTTCACGCGGCTCGGAATTCCGCCCGCCCGACGCCCCCGCGTGACACCAAATACACCTCCTGGAATGTCCGTTGTCGATCTGGAGCACTCCCTTTGTGAATGCGAGAAGTACTCTCGTGTGATGCACCCCGAGATACGTGGCAAACGCACTACCATCCATCGAAATTGGGAGCCGAAGCGCGAACCGCTCACGAACGAACTTCCCCGCCGATGGATCAATCCGGCCCCTCGAAAGAAAATTCGTGGTCCCCCTCCCCCGGTAGATCCTACCGAGTCAGACCCATCATATCACGTCTCCCACATCGTGATGGAGGAACAAGGTTCAAAAGAAGACGGTACCCTCTACCTTATCCGTTGGCTTGGATACGGACCTGAAGAGGACCAGTGGCTCACTGAAGAGCAACTGGGTAATGCCAAAGAAGTGCTGCATGAGTGGCGTGCGGCGAAGGCAAGCATCGCCGACAAAGTTTCTGCCTTGCAGGCTGAAATGATTCCAATGAAGCATTGACTATCAGGTAGGGGAAGCTTCGTTTTACTCGATGTAAGTTCATCATTGCTCTAACCCCACATAAGCCGATTTCACTCATAAGCACAGCTCTTCATTCCCCGATGTCCATCACTACATAGGCTTGCAGGCAATAGGATGTCATGTATGCAACTTGAAGTGAAACATAGATATTCCTGGTCTCTTCTTAAGTATTCTTGCTCAACAATACTTTCGATCTGTTTCTTAATAATGCTGACCTCTGGTGCGAAGTGTTTCGTGACGGCCTCAATCGTTTCCGTTTTGAGCTGCTCGTACAAAATAAATGCCGATTCAGATGCGCGCGTATGGTCATAAATTAACTGAATCTGTGAATTCGTCCCGGTCATGCCAGATCCACCTTTACCCCACTGTCGATGAGCATCTTTAACGTCTCCACAACAGGCCTTAAGACTAATTGATTCTCTGTATTAGCCTTTAGAGCATTCGTGAGCGCCTTGATCAACTCTTTTGTCTCGTCCATCCCCGCCAATGCCCTCCGCGATTCCTGGTCCACGTTGAAAAGACAGTTGCGAACACACACTACTCCTCGGTGGACCAGTCCCGGGTCAGATACAGAATCCCCTGTTTGACCATCGTAAACGGAAACGACTGAAGGATCAATTAATTGGGTGAAGGTTCGAAGAACCCGATGCTGTTCGTTCTCCAAATCACGAAGAGTCCGGCACGCATTTGGCGAAGCTGTCAAGACTGCCAAAGCACCAGATGCAGCAAGTCTCGTAGGCAAATCGTCAACGTCTGAAAGTGCGAGCAAAACGTGCAGTTTTGATTTTGCACGCTCGGATGGGCTATCTCCGCCAGTGTACCTCTCAAAAACATCCTCCGATCCTGCCACGAGATTGCAGAGCAACTCGGCAGCCGCTCGTCGTGTAAGGACGTGCTCTTCTAGAACCAGGAATTCGACCTTGGCAAGGAGACCGTCAGCCTTTGCAACACGGCTCGCTGATTCGGCACTGTGTGACGATAGGTTTGTCAGAGCCATCGTGGCTTCGAAACGCTGTAAAAGTGTCGAGGAGGGGTGCGTGAGCAAGATGGAAAGTGGCCGGATAGCATCAAAAATAACGCCTTCGTCTGGCCCGAAGACCTGAATGGGAGAAGACGTGATGGCGAGCTTCGCTAATGTTTGAATGGCTTCAAGATCCACTTGGTCCAACGCATCAGCAGCCCGATGTGAGCCAGATGACGAAGCAGTGGACAATGACTGGCGAATGAAGATCATCAACGCCTTTGACCCCCCGTTCTGCAAGATTTTGCCCCGATTATCTTTGTCTTCTGTTAAACTGAGCAAAGCTTTGCTCGCCGCAGCCCTCACCCCCCTACCGTCGGTTACCCGTATGGCGGTTGTCACAACATTTAACGCACCATACTTCACCATTCTACGTCCACGATCCTTTGCGTGTTCATCATCCTCCAAGGGGTCCGAAGAGACATCCTCAAGCTTTTGTCCTGACCCTGCCCCAGTCTTCGCCATGCGTCGCAACTTCTCCATTTGGGCATCCTCACTAGAGAGACGAGGTTGATAGGCACAGATGTTTGAGATGATCATGATGATGCCAAAGAGCAGAGAGAAAGCGGGATCGTTTGAAGATGTCGATTGCTTTTTAGACGGGATGAGAGAGAAGAGCCGAGTTAAGAGTTCTGAATCTTTAGACAGCGTCTCTTTCACAGAGGCTTCGACAGTCAGATAGGCCAGCCCCTCGACCGCGTCGCCAATGGAATCTGAGCCGCCATCGATCACCAAGCCCCTCATCAAAGTCACCAGCTCCGCATCTGCACCCGTAGGAGGCGCTCTCTGCACTCCCGATAGATCAGCGGCGTCGGTAGTGGCACCACGAGAAAGCTTGACGATAGCAATGGCGGCCGCTGCACGAAGAGTCATATCCTTCGTCTGACGCAGAGATGATTGCAGCCATTGAATGCACTCAGAAGGCATGGCGGCGCGACAGGCCTTGTGCCCACTAGCATGCGAGAGCAGATGAGCAGCCTCTTTTGCCACGTTTTCAGACGGATATAGATCCAAAATATCAGCGATAGATGTAAGAATGGACTCCTGCTGAAAAATGGCAGAGGCACTCTGCCAGTCAACCTGGAAGAGGGCAGAGAGAAATGACAGCCCAACGATGACTTCCGGCTCGGTGGGTTCTGCAAGACGAGAGCCCACTGTTGGGGCAAACGTTTCCGTCAAAGATTGGGTTGCATGATCATTCTGGGGATCCTCCGAGGGCGGGGAGGAAGCCCGCACACCCTGGCAAAACGAAGAAAGGATCAAATATGCCTTGGAACGGAAAGAAGATTCTTGGGACGGGGTAAAAGCTGTGATTAGATATGATATTTCGTCGGGAAGAATGGATGTATGGTCTTGCGACTTTGTGAGAAGGGTATCCAAGGTTTGTTCGCCGTCGGTGTCGGTAATCGAGACCATTGTGGTTGTTGAGCTAATAGAGCTTGAGATGATACTCCTGAGATCTTGAGATCTCGAGATTCGAGCTCGTATGTGCTCTTGTTTGTCGACTGAAC
Source organism: Bondarzewia mesenterica (assembly GCA_004802705.1). Lineage (NCBI taxonomy): Eukaryota > Fungi > Basidiomycota > Agaricomycetes > Russulales > Bondarzewiaceae > Bondarzewia > Bondarzewia mesenterica. Next base: position 14,941 of record SGPL01000006.1, read on the forward strand.
TCCCTCCACCGCTCAAATCATATACGGCGCAAATGGACCTTGGTGAAAGTTCCTCTACGCAGGCTGCTTCGTTTACTAAGAGCCATGCCATTCGGGCAGGGGATAATACTCTTTTACGGATGCCTACTGGAGAGATCAGGAGTGTTAAGCTAGACAGCGACTCGTGCGTCTGTTTTTATGTGTCTCTGGCGCTCTCTTTCATGAGAGAAAAAGTGTGGTGAATCTAGGAAAATTCGGTTCATTCCACGCAAACTTTCTCATCGACCAGCCGTATGGTCTGACGCATGAAATTGTCGGCAAACAACTCATAGTTGTCCCGCCTCGGACTATGGAGGATGTGGGTGAGTGCGGCGAATTTGTCTCTCGAGCTTGAATGAACTAACGCCTTGACAATAGATGATACTGAAGCCACAAATGAACTCATCAATGACGGCCAGTTTGTCCAGCCGTTGACGGGCCTTGAAATTGAGGCCTTGAAACAGTCCGGAGTACATGCTTCGGTATGGACGTCTCTTCAGAATCACAGGATCACTTCATCCTCACGCATCAATACCCATCATACAGGACATTATCAAAAAGCAAATAGAAATGCACGCCAACTATTCATTGAAGACAGAGTACAGCAAGGACAAATACAAAAAACGGAAAGAGGCAAAGTGAGTTCACTCCCATATATGCCGAACTACACCTGATGCCGCAGATGGGAAGATTCTCCAAGTCATTCACTACCATTGAGCCCACGCTTTTTAACGTCTGTGAATATTGGTTTAACAAAGACCACAACCGCATACGCGATCTTCGCGTCGATACACTTTCTCAGATGATCAACATGGCAAATATCAGGCCTGGCGGCCGATATATCGCTGTAGATGATGCTTCCGGGATGGTCGTTTCGGCAATTTTGGAGAGGATGGGTGGTAAGCTCGCTGTTCATAACTGGTAAGCCTAACTTCGCTCTTCTCATCACATTTGTTTAGGCAGCGGTCGGCTGATCACCATTTGTGATGTTGATTCTCCACCTGCATATCCTGTCATGACACAAATGAATTTTTCAAAAGAGGTGGTATCCTCTGTCTTGGCTTCATTGAATTGGGCAACGGCGGAGGAGGATTATATGCCCGGTGAGCTTCAAATGTATGTCTCGTGAATGCAGTGGCTCATCGTGATGCAGTAATGGCTCCTCTTGAGCTCCCTTCTGGCCAGTTTCGGTCAGAAAAACATAAAACACGACTCAATAAACGCAAGGCTGTCTCAGATACGCTGTCGGGGACCCGAGAGGAGCTTTTTGCTGGAGAATTTGAAGGGTATTAGAATTTTGGAGACCATTATGGCGTCGCACTCTGATCCTTATCTCTTGCAGACTTATAGTTGCCAGCGAATACGATCCCTTTTCCATAGTGGAAAATTTGGCGCCGTATCTCGGCGGATCGGCATTACTGGTTGTGTATAGCCCACACCTTCAGGTAAGTCTAACTGCATCCTCTTTCGCAAGCAGAGCTGATGTAATTCTTGTTGGGCACGTAGGTTTTATCTGATTTGCAGGTCAAACTACGGCAGAATCCTCGGTATCTAGCTCCCAGCGTCACAGAAAGTTGGCTACGTCGCTACCAAGTAAGAAAGGTCTCATTCTCCGGGACGTTGGATTCTGATATTTCTTCGCAGGTTCTGCCCGGACGAACGCACCCAACAATGAGCACAACCGGAACAGGCGGATACCTCTTACATGCAATTAAGGTGTACGTGCAATCCGCTAAGTTGTACTTGTCTTTGATCTCATAACTTACATAACGATCCCTTAGGTATGATGATCCCGCCGCAATGCCTGTAGTGGCACATCGCCGTCCAAAACCCAGAAAACCCGATACCTCTACAACAGATGAAGACAAGACTGGCGCTGTATCAGATTCGACAGAAACCAATCCGCAAGACACAGCTGGCGGCAGAGAGGATTCAGAAGCATGATGTCATGGACTGTGTCCAGGACTCTCATGCGATACTGTACGTGTCCAGTCGCTCAAGGACGTGCTGCATGGACTGTCCCGATCAAGGTGGCGTCGAGCCTGTTGAAGGAAGTTTCGTGCAATCAGTGATTCAGCCCACGCATAAAATATCAATGCCGAAGTACAGAACACAAACCTTTCCTCATGATGACACCTAGACGTTCACATCCACGTCAACAAATCCAGTACTCGCATCGCATTCCACAAAATACGTGTGTACAAGGAAAGTCCAACAATAATGAAAAGGCGAGCGAAGAAAGCACCTAGCATGAAATTGATCCTCTGCGTGCGTGGCTACATAGCTGGCATCGGTGCTTCTGGGAACAGCGCATTAAAAACCTGTAAAGACAACAAACAATCAACATCAGGGTTGGACGGGAGTCCGGGGAATCTGTACCTCGTCCACAATGGTATATATGATATGCTGATTGAGTCGCCGGTTTTGAAGCACGGCAAATATTCGTCGTGCTCCTCGGCGGGCGTTTGAACGTCCGATCATGTTGGCAGCCAGGTCTACGATAATTATCAGTGTCAATTGAGCAGCACAAACGACGTCAATCAGAATCATGCCTGGAATAAGAGCCGATAGCTTGCGATTAGCGTCATCTCGTGTACGAAGCTTCTCCTCAGTGGTTCGAGATACAGATGATTCCTTCAAAACGTCCGCCAGGCCACAAAGAATCACGAAATAGGTTGACGAAGTTCATAACATGCTGCTCATCCAGAAACGCCGTGATAGTCTCGCGAATCTTCCTGATGAATGGGCAATTATTAGACAGCAAGATCCATCGACTGATTGCACGAACCTTTCCACTGTGCTCCCTAAAACCTGCTGGAGTATTATCACAATGGCTTGTCGGCGCAACCAATTGTTCTTCTTATTGAGCTCAAAGATAGCCAACAGAAGATCGCATATTGGCGCGGAAAAACTGGACGAACTCGTCTCCCCATCGAGGGGCTTGAGATCGCCAGAGAATTGTAGAAGTGTGTCGTCCGATGCCGTCTGTCCCGAAGCTCTAAGGGCTTGTGCGACTATATCCTCATCGGTGGTCGCGCTACCCACTATGCCTGCCAGCTCGGCAGCTTGCCGTGTCAAGCGCTGTATCATGACGTCCAACATCGACGGCCCGAAGAACATGTCATCAATACTTTCTGCTACAGATTGGTACATCGTCCGAACGAGATCTTTCCCAGGAAATGCTGATGTCTTGGCAGAGCTTGGTTCGGATTCGGGTACGATGAAAGGCGAGTTACGCGATAAGAATGCTCGCAACTCTGCACTTTCACAAACTGCCGGAATGAGAAGCAAGTTCTGCCATCGTCATCTAGTCAAATAGAGATGACGCAGATGAAAGAAAGTCGTTACTCACCTGCATATATTTCTCCAGGGCAGCACGACGGGCGTCCACAAAACCTCCAGAGAGCGCAGTGACCAAACGCTTGCCAGGGAAATCCAGATTTCTGACAGACAAATACCGCTCGCGTAGATTATTATGCATGTTCAGAAATTCGTTGTACCTCCTGGCAACAACCCAACCAGTAGTGACACTGCCATCTGCCGCGAGCTGCTGTATCTCAATGAGATATCGCACGACGGACTTCCCGTTTTCCTCTGCCATGGTCGAATTGACAATCGCAAGTTTCGTCCTGTCCGCGATGAGACGGTTAGCGATCTCCTGCTGTTCGTATTGAGTGCGCTGGAAAGATAGTTCGCGGATCTCCCTATTGAGAGCGGACTTCGACCTGCGGAGAAGTCGGATTTCCTGCGTATCGCCCGAAAGCTCGGCTTTCTTGATAAGTGTGTCAAGCATAGCATCCTGGCTCTGAAGAGCCAGTATCTTGTTTGAGAGGCGACTGATCTCGTACGATAGCTGCAGGTCGCCAGGTCCAGCGAGTTGGAAGGCTTCCTGCCTGGCTTCGTTTGTCTCCTCTTCCTTCTCATCCTCCGCCTCTGCATCATCGGAGCCACTATGATTTGTCTCCGGTGGCAATTGTGGCTCGAAAAGGTCGGGCGATGAATCAAAGAGTCCTCCCTTCGAAAAATAGGGACGCCGTTTGCCCTGCTGATTATCAAGCGCAATTATGTCTGTCAATGCAGCCTGGATGGCCTCAACTGTGGACTGGCTTTCGCGAGTATCCTTTGTTCGATCATCCGGGTCATCGAAAAGCGGGGCCCGGGTCAGATTAGAATCTTGATCGGCTACCGGAGACATGAGAACATTGAGACTGTTGGCTGACGGACGAGTCGACGGTGCATGGTGTGGAACGTCCATATGCGGCCCATTGAGAGGTTTGCGGTCCAAACGAATGGGAGGATGAGAGCCACCAATAATCGAATAAAGAGAAGGCAACGATTCAGAGCGCTGCATCGGTAGAGGTGTGTTAGGAGAAGGAAGAATAGCCGGTCGACGTGACTAGACACTAGCAAATTCTCCCTGCCGGCTGCCGATGCCTCTCTGTGACGGTGTCCACCTGATGGTACAGATGAATTCGAAGAGATTTTACGGCTAGCATTGATGTCTTCGACGACGCGGAACCATAGCTCCGACCTCTCGAAATCTTCAAAGTCCTGCTCCACGTTTTGCTCGATTTGTCTTTGAGCAAGCATAACGCTCCGGCGTGCTTTGCGCTCCATGACAAGAGAGGGCTCCGTCTCGCTCAAAACAAATGTACGAATGGCAGATGCATATTTTGGAGAAATGGCTGCCAGTGCTGGGTGTGGGTTAGGACCTGAAAAGTATAACTCGTAGATCATAGAGATATCTTCCTTTGCCGTTGTCGACTGAGCAGGATCCTGGATGGGGTCATCTTCATCATCAGAGATTTCAGATTCAACTGACTCCAAAGGATTCTTGAAACTCTCTACGGTGAGCCAAAATTGGACTAACAGAGACCGATTTCGGCGGTCCATGAACTCCATGAAATATGAGAGAGAGCTCGGATTTCCCAGGATGTCGCGAAGAGTCAATCGTGATACAGTGGGCGGCTCGGCGAAGGATTGATGCTATCTGGCATTAGAGCCGAATTCAGCAGTTTTAAAATTTCAAGACGTACTGGATCGTCCTGTCCCCCGAGAACTGCGATCCTCTGTTCAGCCTTGCGTTTAGCGGTATATAATCTGTCCAAAAACGCTACGACATCTTCAGTCTTTTCTCCATTGATCCAGTCATCTTTCTCGTGGTTGGCTAGAAATTCCACATGGATGATTAACATTTCATCCATTTTTGACAAACTACGCATACCCAATAACATCCTCGTTCTCCTGATTTCTCCCATAATGTCACTTTTCAAGCGCCTAGCATCTAGAAGTGAAGAAGTCCTGTTGATACTACGCAAAAAGGATTCGAATTGCCGAGAATCAGTGCGGATGGTGATGACCTCCGCGGACGAAACTGTCGGTGTCACTAGCCGAGGTGGTGGACGAGGTAATTGAGCCTCCAGAATGTTCCGCACCTTGGAGATAAGTCGCCTGGTAACATCCTTCTCAAAATGAACATTCTGAAACTCATAATCACGTACTGTTGGTGGATAACTGCTCCAGCCTGGAAAAAGTGAGTGTCTAAGAGGGGATGCAGAGATTTAAAACTTACCACAGAGTCAATGGTTCGATTCCAGAAGTCGGGATCCGCGAACATATCCATCAATGGGTACATGACGGAACATGCTACTATTTCTCGAACGACGATCCTCAAGGCCTTACTGCGGGACTCTCGCTCGGGTAGAATGAAAGGCAGAGCTGTGTCAACAAGTTGCCTAAGATGCGTCTCTTCCGCCTGCTTCGTGAAGCTGGAGGAGAGATTGTCCACAGCTGAGTGAAGTTTTCCTCCGCCTTTGCCAGCGTATCGACTAGCCAGCAGCATGTCCAACTCTTCTGATTGTGTCAACCTCCGTTCCAGTCCTGCACCGCGGAGAGCCATCTCTGAATCACGAAATTGTTCTATATGTGAAGTGATTTTCGGCAAAATGCGCTTCACCACGATAGCCGAAAGGTCCAGAGTCGAGATCTTCGCTAACAAACGCTCCAAGGAAGCATGCAAGGTGGACGAGACTGCGGTGGGAAAAGAAGGGGATGATGAGATCTCCTTGTACCACGTTAGAACAAAATCCCGAACAATCATGATGAGAATATCATTGACAGCAGCTGATACGACGGGTGACTCGGGATAGATAGGTGGTAACGTCTGAGGCGGTTTGTAAGACCACTGCGATCGAGTGAGAACAGCCTGCCAGGCAGCAGGTGTCGAGAAGACAAGTGGTTGAGCTGCAGTAGGAAGTGGATCTACATATCTCCTTTTCTTCGTGTCAATAACATGACCCAATGCGATGCTCAGCAACAAGAATACGGCTGCAGATAGTATGACAAGGGCAGGTGACACGAGCAAGAGGATGATAGGCGAGGAGATGATGCGAAAGCCAGTAGGGAGGACAATGGAGAGAATAGCAACAAAAACAACGGAAGCTATGCTCATCGTTTGCATAACTAGAACCAATCATGAATGCCAACAGCAATAGCAGCGGCCATGGACGACAACGACGTCCAGGTGAAGGCCGTCCTCGCGCGCTGAAGAGACAAACGCCCGTCGCGAGTCGCACCCGTGACCCAAGGATCGGGCTCGACGGCCGAAAACGACTTGTCACACAACCGATGCGCGAGTCGTCCAACTCGGAAATCCCGGTCCCTAACCTGGCAAACTCTGCTATACTACGTGGCGCAAGTCAACAAGCCTGAAGGCGTTCACTGAGCTATCAGGGCGTCCGATATCTGTCATTCCCCCATGTCTTCAGAACTACAGCGACCCCGACAGCTGTCCACGGCTGAAAGTTTCCTCTTAGGCGGACTAGCAGCGTGCATCGCAGTACGTTTGAACTACCGTGTACACCACGGACCGCCTTCTGAAGTTCGCAGGTGACCTTCTCCAACCCGGCCGAGGTTGCAAAGACGCGTCTCCAGCTGCAGGGTGAGCTTGCAAAGGGGGGCGGGAAGAAAGTGTACAAAAACGTGCTCGACGTGTTCGCGAAGACATGGAGGAATGAGGGTCTCATAGGCATCCAACGAGGCCTTCCTCCTGCTGTAAGTCAATCCTCTTTCAATTTCTTGCTTGATCCGTCAAGTAATATCAAGTAGTATGCGTACCAGGTAAGAAAGGATTATTGGCCATGTTTATGTGCATTGAAGCCCGCTTCAACGGCACCCTCAGATATTGCTGAACGGTTCTCGTCTGGGTAAGCCTATTTTCAATTGTACTGATTTTTGTTATTCTTATAAGTACCCTGGCAGGCTTTTATGAACCATTCCGACACGCCCTGAATCGCGTTGTGGGTTTGTCGCCGTCTGACCAACTTCCCGTTACATCCGTCATTGCTGGAGCAGCTAGCGGAGCAGTAGGAGGTACGTTAGCCGTACAGCCTTTGAAGAAGCATCTTGTCAACTTCGCACAAAAGCTTCTCTCGGAAACCCGTTGTTCTTGATCAAGGCACGGATGCAGGTGCGTTGTCCGCGTGAAGTTGTTTCGACGCGTCTTGATTGGTCAGTAGGCCTACTCGCCAGCTCTACCTGTTGGCGCCCAGCATTATTACAAGAACTCGTTCGATGCCTTTAGAACAATATATCGGAAAGAACATTTCCGTGGACTGGTCCGCGGAATAGATGCTGCTATATTGCGAACTGCGATGGGCTCTTCGGTAGGCTTATCACCTACTTTCAGTACATGGTGTGGGGGTTCCTTGATTTTGATCAATTGGTCACAGGTTCAACTTCCAACGTATAATTGGACAAAAAATCAGCTCGTCTCGCGAGGCATTTTGCCTGCAAACAGCTTGTGGACCTACCTGGCCAGTAGCTCTGTATCTGGAGCTTGTGTTGTGCGTATCTAGATGTCTTCATGCCCTGCAAGTGCTGATGAATGACCGAGTATCTTTTAGCTTGTGATGATGCAGCCAGCTGACACCGTCCGTCGTCCTTATTTCCTTTGATCTCTAACGTGCTGACCATTGTAGGCTTTGACCCGAGTATATAACCAACCTACTCATCAATTACCCAACGGAAAAATTGTTGGCACACTCTACAAAAATCCAATAGACTGCTTGTGGAAAACTTTGAAAGCAGAAGGGCTTCTTGGTTGGTACAAAGGTATGTAGACTTGTCGATTGTACGTCGATTGCATCTCATCGTCAACACCATGAGGCTCCACCGCACACTTTTTGCGCATTGCCCCGCATACGTGAGTAATCCTTTGGCATCCTGTATCCGTAGCATGTTGGCTCACAATTTAGCTATAGGATAATAACCCTCACCGCTAATGACTTGCTCCTTAATCTCTACAAGAAGATGCGGCACGGGACTGTTCCATAACCACGCCTCTCTTGTTACTCACGTCAGCGCAATCAGACAATCATTTCGCGTCACGCATTGGAACGTCCTCTCCCTCCCGGTACCGCTACATCCTCGGCATTGGCATAGCCTATCATCTAAGCCGGTAAATTGCGACGAGAGTCCTTGCCACCGTAGATCTTACTATGTCTTACGTAAGGCATCGTTGGTCAAGTTGCTTTTTCCGTTGTTTTAGGGACTCAACCAGCATTTGAGAGCACCCTGAACCTGTTGGGGACGAGGCGTAAGCTGCGTTCAGATTGTGGCTTCATGATGCCACGCAGAGCTACAAAAAGGGATGTGGCACGGCATCAAATCTGTGGCTTTAACTTAACGTCCTTGCTGGCACGCACCCAACCCCCTGCTGGTACTGTATACTGAAAATGAGCAATTCAAATCAAGCTCAATCTTCTGGGTATGCTGACTTGAGCAGCTTCGTATGCTCCCGCATCCAGGGGGGAGAAATGGATTCGCGCCATGGCGACCGTGAGGTCAGTGCAGGAAAAATGTACATCATGAATGTAGTGGCCGGAGACAGATGGGTGGAGTCGAGGACTAACCGGTTCAAAGAAAGTATGTGGATTGTATGAAATGTGTCTCCAGCGAAGTGGTAAACCCAAAGTACTCACATAGCCCGCTACGCTGTTGCTCGCGGAAACCGCGTCAGGCTTTACACAGGATGCACCGGTACCAACGGTGAGTTTTTCTCGACCTTCTGTCCTTGAGTTCGTATGCATTGATTAATGCCATGGTATACAGTGGAGCGGCTCTTGAAACTCGTTTGGACTTTCCGGAGGAACAAGAGGACTTACCGCGTAATCGCATACTTCCAACTCGATGGGGATGGGAAAGAGCAGTCCAATGAACTCTGTAAGGCGTTGATCAATCCGAACTTTCTCAATTCTCTTGAAAGGTGTGTAACTGACCATCAACAAGATCAACGGTGTTAATGATGCCCTCGACAGTGGCAGCGAGGAAGACACGCATTGTGCTCATACAGAGGGGACCAGTGAGACCACCCATCCGCCTGCGGCCCAACAAGGGTCTTTCAGAGGTCCTGGGGGACACGTTATTGCGTAGCGTGCGTGTTGCATTCGAGGAAGCTATAAGAAACCTGGATATTCTTTGAAAAACGGAGGCCGTCGTGCTTGCATTGCCAGAGGACACACTTCGTAGGGTACTGGTGAGAATGGAATTCCCGTCGAGCAGAAAGTGACAGCCCATATATTGGAACCGTTAGCTGTCTGAATTTTTTTATGATCCTAGCGCATGTCGACCTCGTATACTGCTGTACTGGCTCAATGAGGTAGAATTTCAATTGAGTATTACTAATCATGACATATGTGAAATATGAACCATATTATTAAATAGATATTCACATCTCAGGACCCTTAGCTCAGTGGTAGAGCGTGTGATTCCAGTTCGAGCACATCCACAAGGTCGCCGGTTCAACTCCGACAGGGTTCACTTTTTTTCTAATTTCTGATGTCAATCAACGCTACACCATATGCGTTCGATTCAACATGACTGCCGATCCAGGAACATCAGACTTTTAAGGCATGTCCTTTCCTCTCATGGCGCGTGAACAGATTGGTCGCTGAGAGTATACGCCTGTTCCGTAAGGACAGGTCCTACCGTCACTAGATGGGCGTTTAACTGTGATGTTAATAGAGCCGAGCACAATTCAACAACGTTGCATCTCAGACTAAGCGCTTTACATCGGTACAGCAGACGACTGTTCCAGACTGCCCGTTGAATTATGTAGAAACGAGGGCAAGTGTGACGTCCTCTGATCCGCTGCTGCCCGTTGAGACAGTCTCCTGAGCCGTCCCGCTAGGCGTCGCGTCGGCAGTGAATGCTGTGGATCCATCGAAGACCAACAGCATATTGCTGCCAGACGAGACCTACATACGAGACATATAAGCGTTTCTTGCTTCTCTAGCATGCTTTCGAGAATCGAGACTCACAGCAGAAAAAGTGGAAGCAGTCGAGACACTGCTACCGCATACGAACTCCGAGCTCTGAACAGCACATCTGCCCTTGGACGATGTCAGGGTGAAGCTGGAACTCGTTCCAGACAAGGTATATGTTCCAGGGGTTTGGACAGACCACGTGCCGGCAGACAACAGACCACCTACAGCACCAGAGGACGTCAAGACGCTGATGGTAGCCTTAGTCGGAAGAGATCCTGGAGCCTGATGAGGTTACAGTTCAGTATCGAAGCCGAGTATGAGAAGAAAGGAGAATTACGCACGGAGGTAGGAGTGCTCGACTGTGTCAGATCGTCCTTCTTATTGAGATGCTGAGATTTATGGATGCTGAGATTAACTCACCGAAGATGAAGACTGCATCAGAATGTCAGCCCGTGTTACAGTTCAGCATCGAAGCCGAGTATGAGAAGAAAGAAGAATTACGCACGGAGGTAGGAGTGCTCGACTGTGTCAGATCGTCCTTTTCATTGAGATCCTGAGATTTAGGGATGCTGTGATTAACTCACCGAAGATGAAGGCTGCATCAGAATGTCAGCCCGCACTCATTATAAAATGAAAATGAGACATCAACTTACGGAGCTGGTGCTGGTAGGCGATCCGGACTTGAGGGGATATTTCAGTCCGCTGGAGGCACACGATCCCTGCTTGGGTGCATCTGAAAATGGCCACGGGCGATGTCAAACGAAATTACTGAAATGCAAAGACGAACAGTATCTCACCAATAGCAACAAAAGTTCCGTCAATGATGGATCCTTTCAAATGGAAGTACCAGCTGATTTGATTAATGCTGCTTCCGCTGCAGTCAATCGCCGGGATAACCTATTGCCCAATGTCAATGCATTACACGAAAGGGCTAGCTAAATTCATGAATTCTCACTCCAGCCTGATTCTTGAGAGCAGTGGTCAGTTGAGACAGCGTGAATGTCTGGCTGGAGCTGGGAGTGATTCCCTCGGCGGCAAGCCAGTCGTAGGTCGGAAGCGTCTTGAAACACGTGAGTACAGGTGCATTGCTACATCAGAGGACGCGAGGATACCTTAAACAGCTTGACAACAGTTTGGAAGAAAGCGACAGCCTAGGCAAACCGCGTTTAAGCGGGAAACAGACTGTGACTGCTTGCTTGCTTTGCATCTCACCTCAGCCCCCTTCGCGCTTCCTGATGGAAGACAGCTCGTGTGTAGTGTGCTATGGCCGTGTTATCAAGGAATGTCGTTTACTCATATGTAAATCCTTACCTCAAGCAAGTCCCATGCGTCGACCACTCATGCTGCAAGGTACCATTTAGTCCCGATCAAAGAGCAGTAAAATCATGAACGCTCCATGCCTCCCAGAATTGCTCGTTTGCGCCATTGATATCCACCCAGAACTGGGGATAAAACATTCAGGCTCCAATGGGCATAGCTATGAGCAAAATATAGTTACTTCTTCCATGAAAGTAAGCGTATCGCTGGCTCCTTGGTTGGTGAGGAGCTGCATGATGACATTGTAGTCAGATGTGAATAATAAGGACAGACTGGATAGATCTTACCGAGCTGATACCAGTATAAGCTCGGCTTGAGTCGCAGTTTTGCGAAAAAGTGCCATCACAACTGCATTTGCGGCAGAGGAGACGGTGTTATATCGTTGAATCGAGGGACATGAATGGAACATACTTGTCCGGCCAGAGTCCTGGAGTGATTATCAATATCTGAAATCACAATGAGGAAGACTCTACACGTACCATGAATAGTCCAGCTGTTGCTAGGACCCGTCGAAGGGTTCGTGTCCCAAAACTGACCCGGGCATGAGTCTTATATCAATCGCAGCGCTGGAAAGTTCTCACCTGAGGCTGCAGCAAAAGGCCCTAGAAGCAACATGATTCTCAGACCGGGAGCAACCTATCGTCTCCTGCATGAAACGTACCCCTGGTGACTCAAAACAGCAGAAATTGTTCTGAGCGGTCGTATTGAGACAAGAGATTGCCCCAGAGGTCCCGCAGCTGGTACTCAAACGCTTGAACAGGTGAGCAGGATCGAGCGGGCTGACGGGTGCGGCGTTGTTGGCAGAGGTAGCACCGATGACGTTGAGACCAGCGAGCGCAGCTCCGAGTAATGAGACGGCAAACATGATGAAGACAAGCCCGAATAGAACGAATAAGATCCAGTATACGGAGCACCTGGAGAAACGTTTTTATAACATTACTGCATTTGAAACTCGGAGCCGTCGAGTAGGCACTTGAAGGGGTTATCGAAACCGAGAGGTCGACGCCTTGACCCTACTCAGCTCGCGAAGCGATCTTTGATATGGAACGTTGGAGTGTGACGCACGAGCACGAGCACAAGGATAGCAGGAGAGAGCATGTGGACTCCAGACTTCAAGCAACCGATTGCATGCGTCGCAACCTATGAATAGAAAGCTTCAATGGCGTGTGCCGCCGCGGCAGCTCAAGGCTGACCAAATCCGGACGGTATGCGTGTGGGGGCCTCTACATTCTCAGCCACAACACCACAGCATGTCAGAGATGCGCCAACAGGCCAACCAACGCGACTGCCTGTGATGTATTCCGGCAATTTCCAATCCTTATCCAGCAAGTGCGGCATGTGAGCGTCTTTGTCTTATCCGTTGATGGAAGACATCGCTGCCCGCACGTGCGTCCATCCAGAAGTCACGCTATCAAAGGAGAGGTAGAGATAACTAAATTATATCCAGAAATACCTACATAATATCCATCATCATAGTGGGCATGCCTGCACTTCCCAACCTATCCAATAGGGTCTCACCAGTAAGATCAGGGGGATACCGCTGGGGATCATCTTGAGAGCCAAAGTTTTTGCAAGCCCTGAAACCGACCAAGCCATCCATCTGCGTAGAAAAGAGCTATCAGGCCGCTCACAAAGTCCCTACCAAAGATGTTGAGATGCAAGCAAGTACAAGAACGACAGAAGGACGCACCAGCCATGTGAGAGTGATCGGATAGGATAATCGAGAGCTTTCGGGATGCTCGTTTGGACAAGCCAAGGCCAGCGGTCAACTACAATGACTTTCGGATTCGTGAGAGAGCGAATGCCTTCAGGTCCACCTGCGTGTGTGTCACAAGTGAATCAGCATACGGCAAAGGGGCACACCATTCAGGTGATGAGTACCAACCAAATCGACCATAACCGCTGGCTTTGAAACCACCAAAGGGCAAATCTTGGCTGAGCATCAAGGAACGGGATCAGTTAAATTTGAATGTATGTCGAGCCATCCACTGAACCTACTTCAACTACACAAAAAGTCAACAATTGATGCGAAGGAGAAAGACTGAAGGGACTTACGTAGAATACACCGAAATCATTCACAGAAACCATACCACATTCCAGCGCTTTCGCGACTTCCAAGCATTGGTCTTGGTCAGGACCGAAGACACTAGCACCCAAGCCATATCGTGTGCCGTTAGCGATATCAATAGCCTCTTCAATTTCCTCGTATTTCATCAGAAGGGCTACAGGAGCGAATACTGTATGAAAGGTAGTTGGAACTAAGGTGTAGTGATGTGTGATGTACAACTTACATTCTCGTTTGGCAATTTCCATTTCAGAGTTTGCGTTACCGACAACCGTTGGTGTGAAATAAGCCCCCTGATCGAGGTAGGGATGACGCATGCGACCTCCACCGTATTCCACCACAGCACCCTGTCTCCCTGCAGCTTGAATGACATCCTCTAATGCTTGGAAACGCTGAGTTGAAATCATGGATCCGCAATCGACACCGGTGCCCACACCGTCGGCGGTTAACGCGGAACCGAGGCGTAGTCCTCCCACACGCTCAGTCATCAGTGAATACAGTTCATCGTACTGTGACTCATGAACGATCAGGCGTTCTATGCCTATGCAATTTTGACCTGCATTTTGACTGGCCCAAGAGCGGTCAGATTTGAGAGTATCTTCGAATATTTGCTCGGCCTTACTAGATTCCGCGCATCCAAGTGCTGAGCCATTTTTCGATGTCGGTGCCAGGAAGGACAATCGCCGGATCCTTACCACCAAGTTCTAAAGTCACAGGCGTGAGATTTTCAGTCGCAGCCATTGCGATCTGGATGTCGATAAACATCAGCAACAAGGGAGATAATTACGCAGGACATACAGAACGTCCAACGGGCTCTGAGCCAATAAATGTTATGTGTTTAATGGTCGCTGACCGAGTCAACGCATCCGCCTCTGAAGGCCAGCAACAAGCCAACTAGAAACGCTCAGTTTTCAATGTTACCTCCAAAGTATAAACAGGTGTACCTGCACTAGGTCTTCGTCAAAGTCACATGCACGAAGACACGCATGAATGACGCCAACAAACCACCTTGTTGACCAGAGCACCTGCTCTGAACACTTCAGGACAATCGCGTTACCGGCAAATAATGCCGCGAGAATAGGCGACCAAGCATTATGCAGAGCTGCACCAGAATATGAGCCGAGAACACGGCACGGCAGTCGAAGACTCACGATAGTTCCAAGATACAATAGCAGCAACGACGCCTAACGGCTCATAATGGACTTGCGACTTCTTGTAGCAGAGCATGAGGTTAGCTTTTCTTGTCTCTGGTCGGAGGTAAGTCTCGCCATGCTGGATAAGCCAATCCATCTTCGAGCACGTCGTGAGTATTTCGCCAAGAGAAGCGTCAATTACTATTGCCGCGGATCCTCGTGAATAGATTCCACCTTCGAACAAGACCAAAGCAGTGGCTACTTACATGTCTTTCCAGTGTCACGGCAAGCAGTCCGCGCGCACACCTCCTGGTTCTCTACTAGCCATTTCTTCAAGCTGCGTACGACACGCCTGCGATCTGCGAATGTTGTACTCCGCCAAGACTTCTGCGCATGCGCCGCCCTCTCGATCTTGAGCCGGATATCTGCGGCGCTATCTGCCATGATGGTGTCGAGATGCAGGCCAGTCGCAGGGTCAAAGCATGTTATATAGTCTCGGCCTGGCTCTTCTTCCCTTGCAGGAAGGAGGTCTGCCATGTATTTGTGGGATTCGAGGCTGGCGTTCGGGATTTTCACGCTGTCGTATTTCGGATCTACCGCCTACCAATGCCTGTAAGAATCTGCAGTGTCTGGATTGATAGGAGACAAACTCACCTCCAGCGGTTTGTGATAAAAGGGTATAGCTCTGTTTCGAGCATTCTGATACCGTCTAAACACGGTCCAGATACCAAAGGCAAAAAACAGAGTAAGGTGGTATAGCAGGTCGTCAATATTGCCGTCATCGTTGTCTTTCTGTCGTGATCTGAGGGTATCAAAGGGGTAAATCAGGGAAGAGATTAGGGACCCCATGGTCGTCAATCTGTGATACAATTGAGAACAACAAGACGGGGAGAAAAGTAAATGGCTGAATTTCGCGTAGAAATGAACAGAACACGGGGTCACGAGAACAATGAACGTGATGTTTGGAATATATGTAATATTGATGCTTATTTGGCTCTGTAAGTCCATCTCTACGTGTTTACTTCCGCTCGTCCTTGGACACGACAGAGAAACACAATTGTCATGAAAATTCTTGTGTTTGGGTCAGTCACGCATGGTCGATGAGTTGTCATCACCAAATTATGCATATATATTAGTTATCCACGGAGGGAACGACACAAGTCTGAGCAAAGGTAGTACTTGTTAGATGTGTATAAGTATCTGAGGGCCACGCGTCGTGTCAAGAGTGTGGAACTCGACATTGTTCATTAACTGACGGCGGCGACTCTGTGGGGAAATAGAAAGGTGGTCAGCACAATAATCGAAAACATTTCGCGTCCAAGGATAGGTTGATGTGTACGATCAGCAGTACCCGGGATGTGATCTCACGGTGTGAGGCGCTCGTATAATAGGGAACAATAACGGAATCATCACAGATAGGTGCATAGTGAGAAGAAGCCCAACAAATACTCGCCTACCAATTGATGAGATTGTTGTTGCCGTGGAACAGGCTTGAGGGCGTCGAAGATGATGGGACCAAGATGGGACTATAGATTGAAGTAAAGGACTGACAAAGTAAACAAGTCGCAACAATGACGGAACAAGTAGCGGTCACGTCATCATCGGGCTTACACAAGTCTCCCTCGCTCCGAGCACACACGCGCCGGCCCACAGCCCAGCGTCAACTAGGCGTCTCCCTCTTTTCCTTCCACCACCCTATAGCCTTTCCCGCTACAAACGTATTGTAGCTCATCCTCCCCTCAATATGTCTTCAAGGGAACCCATGTGGTTCTGTCACGAAGTGCGTTCTCACGCTTCCGTCATAACGCCTGCCCTTATCGTTTCCATTGTCAGTGCCACGCAGAAATGAGACCTTTAATGGTGCGTGCTCGTAAATTCAATGCATGTCTCATTATTTTTGCTAATGTTGTGTTTCAGGTCCCCGACCCGCATTGTGCATCATGTAATGGGACCTTCGTCGAGAAGGTGGATTCCGATTGCTGCGTGATTCCCGTTCACTATTAAGCCAATTCGTATCCAGATCGAGAGTGATGCAGATGACCCTCGCACCTTCCAGGAATCGGGGCCAGCGATTGAGGACGGTTTTACTGGACCCGGTTTCGATAACTTTCTATGTGTGTTTCTGGTCCTGCCCCATAGCCAAGAACTATACACCTGATCCCTACCACCCTTCAGTCACCTTGTCAGAACTTTTCAATCCTGGCGGTGCATCTCGTGCCCCCACAAGTCCCGCCCCTACTCAGGATTCACCAGGCAGTGGAAGGAGTCCGGATAGATCCAACTCGGTGCGTCTCATTCAATGATATCTTTGTGAGCCCTAAACCCCATTTGCAGCAAAGGCCTGCCTTCAGAATCGAGATCAATCAGAATGCACCAGGTCGTGGCGGCGCCAGGACTTTTGTCCTCGGCGGGCCTCCTACGCTCGACGCTGGAGGTCGCGGCAGGTCCGTCCTTCCATAACTCCTGCTTTTTTTTTCACCGTCAATTCTGTCCATCGACTCATCGTATGTGTCCGTACATGTTGATAGAACCGAAGACACATCTATTGCAGGTCCATTAATGGCGCAATATCTGTTGTCGATGCTTGCTTCCAGATCACCCAGAGATGGTCGCGATGATCCATCTAATCGTCTTGGATTCAATTTGGGCGGTGAGGGTGCAGAGAATGGACGATGGGGAGATTATGTTTTCAACCAAGAAGGTGAGAAATCATGGACGACCCAAGATGGCATGGCTGAACTGCACGCATTTTAGCACTGGATCAGATTATCACGCAAATTATGGAGAACTCCAATTCATCGCATCCAGTCCCAGCAACAGAAGAGGTCATGTCGAAGTTGGATCGTCAGGTTCTAGAAGAAGGCTGTAAGCGAAAGTGTCCAACTATATGCACTCGTGGCTGATTCGTCACTGCGTGTAAAAGCACCGTTGCTAGAACATGATTGCGCAGTGTGCAAGGAACAGTTCTCGCTTGCAACTGAAGATCCTGATGAGCAGGTGGTTGTCGTCTTGCCGTGCAAACACCCTTTCCATGATGGTTGCATCACTCCCTGGTTGAAGTCTAGTGGCACATGCCCTGTCTGCCGGTCCGACACATTTCGTTTTGTTCTTGACATGAAGAGACGAACTCTGATTTTTTTCTGTCTTTCTACAGTTACCAACTCGTCCCTCAACCAGAACACCATTCCCCCAATCCCGGACCGTCGAGCGGATCCAACCGCCCCAGCCCGCCTACTCGCCAATCCGGCAACTCCGGCAATTCTGGAGCCTCCGGCCCGGGAGGCCGCGGTGGGGGCGTCTTCAACTCGCTTTTCAACATCATGAGCGGGAGCCACAATACGAGCAGCGGCAGTGGCGGGAGCGGCGGGCGAGGCGGTAACAACAGCAGTTCATCGGGCAGCTTCTCCACGGCGCCCGTGCGACGCTCGTCGCAGGAGGAGCATGACATCCCGGGTGGGTGGTTGGATTGATCTCTCGCTCTCGATCCAACTTAGCTGTCTGTCGCGTTCAGCGGGGTCGCGCGGAGGGGATGGCGGGTGAACGATTACGTGAGTAGTGAGGTGTATGTGTGTATGTTGATGATGATTTAGGAACAGGAAGTTGTTGTAGACTATTCTCAATCCTATCTTATGTACTAGTTTTCTCTCTCTCTCTCCATAAGCATTTTGTAGGAGTTCGTAGGGTGCAATGGCACTATCATAGCAGCATGTTCACGATCTCATTAACATAGCTTGGAAGATTCAGACGAGATTTAGATCTGAATAATTTAGCGCGTCGGTCGAAGATCTGACGTGCTGTCGCGCTCGCGGACACTGCATGACTTCATTTCGGGTTTTAATCTACATTCAAACACCGAGAATGACCCTTCAAACAAAGAGGTTTTACGGGTTCGACTCAACTAAGCAGACAGAGAGAGGGAGATCTTCGATTTATTCGCCGCAGGAAGGGGGCAAGCTAGTAAAGTAAACTTAGAACAAAATAGAGCAGGACGAAGTTTGGCGAAAGTGTTGACGGGCCATGTCAGGCTGGCGGAGTCAGTCCGTCGGCTAACCTAAGCATCGAATAACATGATACATATGGGTCGGCACCAGTAATAATGGGTGATCGGGTTCGAACGTAGCTTGACCTCAATCACTTTCGTCTCGGACAAGAGGCCCAAAATGAGCAGATGTTGAGCATTCCTCGAGCGCACAATTTCACGAGTGCCTCGATCCGTGACCAACGTCAACAGTTTGAGAAGTAAGAGCGTAAAGATGATCGTGTAGTATTTTGCCTTCCACAACAGATGGTACAGATTGCGAGAATGTGAATACTTAGCCATACAAATGATCGTCAACCCGAAGAGACTGACAACAAATAATGAAGAAACAGGAAGCTGAGGCAAGGACGCCGCCGCCGCAAGATCCACAGGCGTGTCGGAGACACAGCTGGAGCTACACGCGGGTACAGATTCAGTTGGTGGTTGCTTGCGTAAAGGACGTGGTCGCGAGGCCCAGGCGGTTGTTGGCAGTGTCGAAGACGGAGTAGAACCGCTCCAGGAAGGTGAACCCGTTGATGAAGTCGAGACCCTCTCCCGAGGGGGTCCCAAGATCTGATGGGACGACGGGGCGTGAGCATAATAAAAATCGACAACGCGAGTGGAGTTCATGTGCGTCACTTACCGCCGACAATGAGGTAGACGTTGTTCGACGTGCCGCCGATAGCCGAGTTGATGGCGCGCGGCCAGATTTGCGCGTTGGCCGTCAGCTCGAAGGTCGTCTGTAACGCGAGTCGTCAGTGAGACACGCTCAATCACGCGGGAGATTAAGAGATTCGATTTACCCCGCCGATGGTGAAGAACAAGCTTTTGAGGTTGTTGAATTGCGCTGTTGTCAAGCGGAGGAGACCAGTGTTGGCATCGGCCACCGCGCCGGTAGCTGACTGGTAGCGCTTCAAAGCATCTGATCACTTCATGTTACCGGTCTGGCCAGTGAAGCTCACAGGCGTATGTTGAACTCACCAGAGGCGAGAAGAATGAGAGTAGTACCTGGAATTGAAAGCAAACAGATCACTGTATTAGCGACTCTAATATTTGGAGAACATAGACTGGAATTACCGGTGTCGACAATGCCAGCCGTGGTGGACAAGATAGTGGTCGATGTGCTATATCTGACCGACTGGTTGATTCCCCAGAACTCGCTGGCAGGCGATGTGCTCGTGAGTCCACTACAAGAAGCTTGCTAGTCAGATTTGGAGGACACACAGCGCCCGCAAGTCACTTACGTGAAGGTGATTGATCCCGTGAACTTGCTCGAATCAGTCCCACCAAACGTAAGTTCGCCGTTCTGTGCAGTAAGGCTGGTCGTGGGCTCAAAGGAAACGGCAACGAGATTGCTTGTGATGGTTCCCTGGCTGAAGAGATTGTCCGTCACCGTGGGGATGGTGGACGTGGTGGCGGGGGAGAGCGTGTCTGTTTGGGTTGGAGATTGCGTTAGGTTTCAGCCTCACGTCAGACGACAAGAAGCATTCATACCAAGAGTCAAATCAACAGGACCAATGCTGCAGGGAAGATCGGTTAGAATGGAGATCCGCAATAGGAGAAGATGCGTGTCTACCCCAGAATGCCGTCGACTCCAGAAAAACCTTGCGAAGTAGAAGCAACACCAATGGATTGCTTGGTGATAGTCAAGCCCGAACCCAAAGATACTGTGTCCGTGAATTCCGTGCCTAAACAACGACGCAGTTATCAGTATCAGCAGAATAGTGCGGATCACGAAAACACTGCATACCAGAGAAGGATCCAGAGCCGTAGGTGACCGACTTCAATGTATCTTAAGTCAGGCAATCTCTCACCATAAGGAGACGAGAAGATCTAACTCACCACACGGTTGGAGGTCTGCGTGCTGGTGCTAGTCTTGACATAGGCCTTGCCGGCGCCAACCCACGTGTTAGAAGAACCGGTATCGATGAGAAGACTATCTGAAGGAATGGTCAGTCTAAATTTGCACCGGGCAACAATAGAAATCTGATTCACAAGTGGTCGCGGGGCTTCCAACGCCGACTGAGGCAGCGTAGGTCACGGCCTGGTTCTCCACGGAAATGCTGACGACCGCATCTGAGCTCAGGCTAACGCCACTGATCTTGGCCTCAGCGCGAGCACGCAAGGCCTTCGCACGGGCTTGATCGTGCTTGAGGAGAAGGGGGATAGACGTGACATTGATTGTCTTTGCGAAGGGGAGGCTGATGAGAGAGTCGCGGATGACAACAGGCTTCGCCGCGACGGTCAAGGCTAGCACGAGAAGGGAGGTGAGGGCTGCAGTCGGAAACATGGCGAGGAATAGGGAGTGGAAAGAGTCGACTGCGGCGGGAGCACGGCATTCCAGGTTGCTCAGAGCCTAGTATTTATATGAAATGAAGATGCGCGAGCATTCGGTTCGCGCTTCTTCCTCCTTCCCAGGAGTAGCTCGAAGACCATGCGGTGCGAACCCGAGCATCCATGCACCATACCGGGTGCTTTGCCTTCGTATTGCGAAAAATAACGGTAATTGAGTGTCATAAGATGTTCGCGCGGCCGGATTCACGTGGACTCTGTTCGGATAGCCGCTTCTGACCGGGAAGACTCACCGAAGAAGAAGAAAGATAGGATAAGAAAGCAGGAAGACTAGATCGAACCTTTGAAAAGGGGGAAATGGTGTGGTGGAGGCACACGCTCGTCCGTTTTCAACACTTCCATAAACGAGAGAACGAGACTTACATCTCTGGAAAACATCCTGTACGTGCGGCTTCCATTAGAGGACATGAGTGGTCGCGCCAAAGTACGGAATGCTCCGGCACCTAATACCCGCCTACTAGTTTGATAACAATAATAGCGGCGGAGGTATTGTACTGTCTGAGTAACTTCGGGGGATGAACAGAGAAGCTGGTGATCGAAGCCCAACGCTTCAAAGCTTCATTACTCACAGGAAAGATCTGTGCCACAATATCGCGCCATTTGAATTAAGTCTTTGGACGTGCCTGCAAGGCGCATGATCCATCTTCGGGAAAATGTTTGAAGGAAAACAGAGCCGCAATCGCAACTACTGAAGCTTGAGGGACTTAAACAAGACAGGGCTCTGATTGATATCTGTAGACGGCGAAACCGCGTCCCTCGAATGTACTGTCAGTATTCCAACAGTGTGAAATGCAAAACGTGCTTCAAGAGTAAGGTTCCGAATACCTATGCGCATGGCTCGTTGATTAGTATCGATTGTAACCAGGGAACTGTATCCTCGTGAGCCATATGGTCCCATCTATGAACGCGCAAGACGCGCATGATACACCGCAAGACCGAGCAACATTCGCCATTGTCGGCGTTGTTGAGAGTTGATCTGTTCGAGATATTTGAGTAAGATACGGCACTGGTTTGAATAGAGCATACAGACCCAGGTATAGATTCCAGGAAATTTTGCTTAACATCTACCGAGCTTCTGTGCATGCGGGAAGGCAGATCAGATGACCTAAACCACTGTCAATGATAGGAGGTGAGACGATAAGAAACCTGTAAGTTACGCGTATGTTGCTGTTGAATGATGAACATTCATATGAACCAAGTCTAACAAGTTCGAGCATCTTAATGTCGCGCGCGCATCTTGCCAAGAGCAACATTAGGATTATTGAGCTGGACGACGCCACCTAGCGAGATACCGAGATAGTAACGATCCCGGGCAGTCCCGGGCGTTCCTTCGAAGGCATGTGACGTGACGGAGGGGCGAAGGACACACTGCATGGTGGGCATCAATGTCAATGGT
The DNA here is from genome assembly GCA_004802705.1 of Bondarzewia mesenterica. Classification (NCBI taxonomy): domain Eukaryota; kingdom Fungi; phylum Basidiomycota; class Agaricomycetes; order Russulales; family Bondarzewiaceae; genus Bondarzewia; species Bondarzewia mesenterica. Next base: position 37,505 of record SGPL01000006.1, read on the forward strand.
AAAGTATATCAGTATCGGATAGGACGAGAATCTTTCCCAGGGGTAAATTATACGAAGGCGGTTGAGCACACGGTTCCATGCGAGTCAAACCCAAGTTGGCCAAAAGTAGAAATTGTATTCGTTTTAAAATAACCGACTCACAAGAGATCGCATCTGCACGGAAGCAAATCAGCAGCTGTGAATAGATTGTACATCGGTCTTGCGGTCTGGGAATTATTATAGAATGCCTGGAGTTAAGTCTCGTCACGACATTCATCCCTGTCAATCCCATTATCGCAGTCATGACCTGGCAAGGCTTTCTTGAAGCAGACGAACGGCCTCTGCCGCCGCCCCCCAAGACTGCTGATACCCGGCCGGTCTACGAGAGAACCACATCAGATGGCGCCATGAACAATCACGTCGGCTGTGCTTACCCAAAGCCATACGCATGCACGACGAGCACCTTCGCACTCTCATCATCGCCTTGCACCAATTTCGGCACCAGATCTCCTTTAGTCGGCAGTTCCACAATTTGTGCCTCAACTCGTGGTCCACCCTCGCGCGCGGGTCTCAGACCGACGTTATGGCTGAGAATACGGGTCTCTGGATCGGCCAAGGCGGGTACAAAGGCTTTTGCCCGAGACAAGATGCCCTCTGCAGTGGCAATGTCCACTGAGGTATCCCAGTTGTTGACCTGGAATGTACCGCCCATGAGGACCATACCCGGCGGAGAGGGCCGGGGGATAAGATAGGTAGCCACATCGCCCTTGACAGCTTTACAGGACATGAGGTGAGTGGATTTCAAAACTTCGCGATTTTTGACGACGTTTCACTCACCAGGGATCAAAGTAACGAATTCGCTTGCCTTCGGCGCATGTGCAATCACAGTCTGCCCGCGGATCTAAACACCGCCATTAGCTGTGAAGACTACGTATGAAAACGTCTTTCCTACTAACAGGAAAGACCTTTTTGTCCTCCACACCGATTAAAGATCGTGCTCCTGCAAAGACCAGATATCGTCAGATCTAGCAAGCTACGTTAGAGCATACCACTCACCAAGTCCAGTAGCATTCACGACTACTCCCCCCTCTCCTGCAAGCTTACCAGCCTCATCCAAGCTCACCAATCTGCGCTTTATGAATTGGACCCGTCGAGATTCCAGCTCGGATTTCAGCCATGGAAGATATATTTCCGGGTTAATTGAGACAGTGTGGAATTCGACTCCACTCTTCACGTTCGAAGGTAGGTAGGCTTCCGTCTTTAACACACGGAACTGTACCACGGGTGAGTCAATCCTTGCCACACCTTGCTCGGCTTTCCACCCTTACGCGAAAACTTACATCTCGTACGATATCCTTCCACCACACCTGACTTTCAGCGTCCTCGTGTTCGAAGTATACTTTGGACGGCAATTTCTACGAGCGTTGTCAGCGGGTCGGATCATCCGTGCAACTTTGGATACATACCAGGACAAGACCGGTAGGTATCATATCCCAAAACTTGTCGCTTGATATAAAAAGATCAAGATATGGTTTCTTGATTCCTTTCACAAGATCTAACTCACAAGGTCTGCTTTTCCCAGCGATGCAATCGCTCATCATACTGCATCGGGGACCAATTCGCACCCTGCATGTCAAAGATAACGCGTTCTCTCCTGATCAAGGCGCATCAGAAGGAAGACACTCACTGCCCATGGGCTAGCAAACGCCTGACTGCTCAGATCCTCCGGCAGATCCCTTGCTATGATCGTCACTTGATAGCGTTCAGCGCCAGCACCCTCCGTCAGAACGTGTGCGATAGTTAGCCCAATGACACCCGAGCCAACGATGACGACGGGGACTGGTTTGGCGGTTTCGCTCTTCGACATTGCCGAGATGGTGATGAGATAGATGAAGGATGGGCGCAAACGCGATCGCTACAGGCAAGCTACAGACGTTATATGGCGCATCCTATCGCACGACTTCGGATCTCAAACGCCGAAATCGAGTCAGGCAAAGGCCTAGTCCTGTACGATGGACAGTCTAGGGTGGTCCTGAAGGAAACTTCGTCGATTAAAATCCGCGAAAGGCTTTTGAATGTGCCTACTCACACAAAAAAATGACTGTGGAAAACCCCAACAGTGAACGCCAACTCAATGCTGCTTGCCGGAAACTCGTAAAATCACGGTATCACCCGTATTTTAAAATTCACCCCCAAAACGAGAGGAATCCACTTCGAGTAAGTACTCACAGGTACTCACATGCACACCTCTGTGTACATTCGAACGAGGCTAATCAATACCCCAGCGGCAAGCAATGGTATCGATACTATCAGTGTCGGCATCGACCAGAAATAGAGTCGAGGATTCTGATAAGATGTTAAAAAATCTTGCTTAGCAGGAAACAGCTCCGCGCGCGTATGCGTGACCTAAAGAGAAATGCACGTGGCATGAACGCGTCACCGAGGCTGGGAGTTAACTTACTACAACTTGGGAGTCGGCGTCGAATGCTCTGAATTTTCTTCCTGTATGAACGCATTTCTTTCATCCTGGAATTTTTGTGAAAATAATCTAACTTTTCTCGAGCATTGGAGCTTAGATTGCATTGGACTCACGCGGTGTAAGTTACACTTCATCATTTCACAGATTCCCACTCTCCTCTGCTTAGGCCATTTGGGATCCCCTGCTTCGTATGTTGAGGTTGAGTATAAATGTCTTTGACTCACTGCGCACTAACATATTAGAAACGAAGTGCGCCTTGATTAGGACGGGCGGATGATCGTGAACGATCAACAATCAATCCCTGTTCAAGCTTAGAGTAGCACCCTAGCTGTGTAGCAGGTGACTACGCAGCAGAGACACTCCGCCTGCTTGTATTCTAAAATACACAACGCGCTCTGTCTTGGCTCTGATCTTATCCCAATATTGTTTAAAATTCTTGACCTGAACAGGATTGCACCGCCATCGGCGAGTTCCTCGAAGAGGTTGGTATGGGTCCATCTAACACCTAAGTTTGTGTCATTGCGCCTCCGAATTGCACACTCAGGCGCTTGACCACTCTCGACGACATACGGGATGAAATCTCGAAAAGCTTGGCGTTGCTTGCCTGTGGGCTCTTTCAAGGGCTCGCGTTGTGTGCGCTGAGCATGTCACAGATTCGTCGGTAGGCAACCGATGCTCATTGCAAACATTTATGGGACTGGCAGAATTCTCCATATTGTCTCATCTATCCATATTTTCTTCTCCTTTGTTTGCTCACTCGCCTCAATCAAACCTCGATTTAACAATATCAGGTCAGTACGCACGTATTGCTCTTCGCTGAAGCATCCAGTGGAACCGATGGCTGTGTGTAGACGATCCTTCTCCCTATGGATATACCCTGGCCAAATCCATATGCATTCTGTTCGTTGTCCTCTTCACCATTTCGACCCGTAAGTGCAGTACATTCTCATTGATGACCTTGCTCTTTGGAGGCATATATGACTAAATTCTTGAACCTGCGCCAGTTACACATTCAACCCAGTCATTCTATTTTAAAATGTGGTGGTTACTACCGACGATAGTCGCAGCTGGCCTGTTCGACATCGTCGGGTGGTTTGCTCGGCTGTATTCCAGCACGGACGCAAACGCTCTTGCACCGTATATCATACAGTGAGCATCTGTTTTCGCTCCCCCACCCGGATCTGTTTCCTGATGTATAATGCAAATTGTAGGACTACATCGACCATTCTCGCTCTGACGCCTTTATCGGCGACGAGCTTCACCATTCTCAGACGACTCATCAGACGTCTGGAATTCGAGTACAGTCTTATCGGTCCTAAACTCTATCACATATTTCTCTCTTTTCGTCTACAATCAATCCGTTAACAGGTTTATTCACAAATTTATTTCTTTTTGAGGTTCAGTCATTTTCTTGTCCTGTATAAGTGTCTTCGAACATGCGCAGTTTCTGACCTCGCTGACATTGGCATCGGTACCAGGTTTTCGTCGCTCTGACGGTACGATCTGTTGGTGGTGCCATGGCATCTATCACGGCTTCCAACGACAAGGACGCGGACAGGGTGCGTAGATAATAGCTCATCTACCATCGATTTGAGGTTACATTATGCTCGGTGGTGTCATTTTTCAAACGAGTACGCATATCCCTCTCCCTCATCCCAACAAATACCCTTATTCTCTCCCCCTTGTCCTCCTTCTCTCCTTCGCTCTTCGCATCTGAATGGTAGGCAAGTCACCATCATCGCCTACGTCGCCCTTGCAACCGAGTTCATCTGGTGCGTGCTCTCGTACAAGCCCCTGCACCACCGAGCTCCCTCAGTGTTTTCCTTGAAAGCGTCCATGCCCGTCAAGCCAAAGGGCATCGAGCCCAACATCAAGCTCCGGCTCGCAGGCCTGTGCTTCATGACGACCTGCCTCTTCATCCGATCCGCCCTCTTCCCTCCCACCCTCCTAAGTGCTTTCTCACCATCCTGATCGACCTACTCCATCCTTCTTCTCTCGTTGATTCATCTATCGTATCGAAATATACGTCCGTGTACCGCACCATCGAGCTCGCCAACGACTTCCAAGGCCGCATCATCACCACCCAAGTGTACTTCAGTGAGTTTCCCCCTCCGTTGCATTTTTAACCTTTTTATTCAGTCGCTGAAACATAATCAATCTCCTGCAGAAGCGCTCGATGGCGCGATGGTCATCCTCGCGATCTACACCTCAACGTCCTGCACCCGGGCATCCTCCTCGCCGACCAGCCTGGCTTCAAGTCCTACGGTGACCTCGGTAGGTCCTTTTCCGGCGAGATGCTCCCCTTGGATCCATATCGCGCATGAGGGAGAGGCGTCCCGGGTGACTGGGCTTTTATCTGTCCTCGCGCGTTTCGCCGTCAGGCTGACCGGACATCACGAATCATAGCCCATCTCTTACGACAGTATAGTGTACATCCTATATTTATAATGATAGCTTGCGAGTCAGATAATATAATTACTCGTTTACCAACCGCATTCTGCAGGACTCTTGAATTCATTGCCTCCCATAATCATCTGCATCAGAAGCGAAGCCTGAACCTGACCGAGACTCGCTCACAGCTGCACGCACTCAAGTGCATGGACATGCACATCTCAAGTGAACTCTAGGACTCATACGATTACAACAGTAAGGACATACTAATGAACAATAATACTCGGACAGGACGTCGAAACGCACGAAGTAACGAAAAACCGAAGGAATAACATGCCCCGAGAGACACTGCTAAAATGGACATTCATGCTTCGAGACGGGTGGAAAGGGAAGGGTTACACATACAAGTCGTCCACGAAGATCCACTGATACACAATATAGGAAAGCATGCGAAGGGGATAACGCATCTACGCGAAGCGCACTTTTTCACCAGGACGACCCTCAGACAGGAGCACTACAGCCTGCAGGACGAATCAATCAAAGTCAGCAAACACTTCCGACGCTGGTAGAGGAAAAAAAACGAAACTGACATATTTGCCGCTAATCTTCCACCCAGGCTCATCATGGTCTAGCCTCTCTGCCACCTCGTCACTCTCCAAGCCCACGACCACGTCGCTCTTGATCGTGCGCAGCGAGCACACCTTGGGCGCGCCGGCCGAGCTTGCCATTGGGCCGATGGCGACCTCGAAAGGCGTCGACGCGGGTGCGGCACAATCGTACGTGAGCTTGCGGTGGTTCAAGTCGCCCTTGAAGATGACGAGGTCCGACCTGGACAGGTGTAGGAAGAGATCCGGAGCCTCGCTGTGCAGTTCCCAAAAGGTGTATCCCGTGCACCAGAAGGGGTGTTGTTCGTAGACCCATTTTCCCTCACGCTCGTATTGCTGTTAAAGGTACGGATCATGTCAGAGGTATTGGCACTGACGAGGCTATATAACATGAACTCGCCTTCCATCGCTGCCCGAGTCGACGAATAGACTCACGTTCTGCCTCGGATGCTTTCGGGAAGAGGTGGCCGTAGACGATGATGTTCAGCAGCCACTCCCAATCCTTCTTCGTCACATCCGAGACGAACCATGGGTAACGCTTTCCGTGGAAACGGATCTGCTTCGCGAGACCACTCTGAATGAGGAAGTCCGCTAGGGTTGCAGACCGCTCAGCATTGAGTCAATATATGCGCTGAAATAACGTACCGTAGACACAGTCACAGTACAATTCGAATCCGGCATTATCGAGGACAAAGTCAACTCTTCCGCCGGTTTCACGTAGATTTTTTACGGTGTCCCAAAGCTTGTTCATATGATTTCCGAGAATATTCTTTTCGGTAGAAGCGAGGTGCTCGCCGCCAGTAGACTGTAATGCCTTGATTTGATCTTCGGTCATGTTGATGAGCAATGACAAGTCGGTGGAGTTACCCCAGAGGCAGACTGATTGGAAAGAACATGAGCAATATTTCTCGGACCGATGGAAAGACTGAGCACACCTTGAGTAAGCTCCAAAAACATGAGACGCTCAGCCTCGAGCTTCTCTGTGGCAGACAAGCTGTCCGAATTTGAGAACGGCTCGACGAAACGCATGGACAGTTCAAAGACGGCGTCAGCAGAACGCGAGAAGGTATCACACTTATGGTGATTCATCCTGAGCGTCATCGTGTCACGGAAAAGCGGGACCTCTTACCTTTTGTCTATAGAAGACATCATAGTCACCCCAAAACTTACTGATACTAAAGGCCTCGTGAAGACGGCGGTACTTGTATGCTTCGGCAAAAAGCCAAGGTGCATTCATAAAGTCCTTGCCTGAAAACTGTGAGTGAGGGGAAGAAAAAAAAGGAAGACTATATGCGCGTACCTTGGAAGTATTTGGCAATCTCCTTGTTCCAGAGGGCAACATCGGCCTCATTGTCGTCGATAATAGGCCTCAACTTGGCGTTACCAGAAAGGTCTGTCATGAGGATGTCCATACGCTCGATGCAGTGAACAAGGTCGACGATTTTCTCCTCCGAGGATTGCTCATTGAGAGTACGAACGGTGTCGTCAATGGCCTTCCCAAGAATGGTTGGAAGACGGACGCCCATCGTGGCGTGGGCGAAGGAGTACTCATGGTAGCCGCGATAAGCGGGCCAAGGGGGGTTGTTGGGGTCAACCTAGACAAAAGAGAAGAGTGAGCAGCGAAAAAAGGAGAGGTCTGCTACAGAACATATCACCCTAGTTGGGGTGCGAGGCCATGGGCCCTTTATGTCCTTCTTGTCAGGAAGATGTCCGAGATGGAGGGTGACTTTGGAAGTAGCGTGATGGCCTTTGCCAGGGGGCACGCTGGGCGGGGAAGCAGCGCCGTTGGGTACAACGTTGTCGGACATGTTTTGGTCAGAGGAGGAGAGCGGGTTAATTTGTTTGTGGTGGTCGTGGTCAGAGGGGGGAGTGGGAGGGAAGTATTGAAAGTTGGGGGAATCGAACTGAAGAACAGACATGGGAGGACTCGATCGGGACAGGGCAAGAGGGTTGACCTGGGAATTCGAATGTTGGCCCTGCAGTCTTTTATAAATGTATCCCGCGCCGTTGATCTCTGTCGTCTCTCGCCGGTTTTCTGCACGCCTCGTCTCAAATAGGAAACAGCCATGACATCACCCCTTTCCTCTCCTCCAATCCCGCCCTCTCAGCTCGCTGCCTTGGTCTCGCGCGCTCCCATCGTTCCATCGCTGCCAACTATTCGTCGTCACACCTCAAAACACCATCCTCAATATTTTTTTCTTCCTTTTTCTTTCATTTTGTCAGGCCGGCCTTCCTTATCTGATCCTAATTTACCACTCGGAGTAATATCCCGCTTTCCATTTTCAGCACTACCCCGCCTACGTACGGGTGCGGGTCTTCGCCGCAGGACATCCCTTCAACTACACACGTACAGTACAAGACGCCCATGGCGTCCTCCTGTCTCTCGTTCTTCCTCTCCAATCGCGTCACGCCCACAAATCGCCCTTGGACATGGTTTCCCCTCTCGCAATCTTCTCTTGCTTTCTCGCTGGCTTCTCTCCCAACGGAAATCTTCCTTAACCTTGTTCTCTCATCATCTATTGGCTGTTCCTGCTCTCTTTGTCCTCGTCTTCTCTCTTTATCTTCTCAGCCGGATCCTTCCAAGGCATCTCATCACCCATCATATGTATATACGCTCAGGCCATAATCGCGCAGATTGCTGTCGGTAGCTGTCGGTCCTCTGACGGCGGGACGCCTTTTACCCTCCTACCGTGCTTTCGCCTCGTCATGCACGTGCGTGCGCTTACTGCCCGCATATGACAATCTCTTCATCAACCTTTGCTCAACAAAGTCCTCTCTAACTCAAGGTTCGAATCTTGATACGACAGCTGCTCGTTTGTTCTGGAAATATGGCCTTACAAGCGTCTGGAATCCTGGAAGGACCTCGTTTGTCTTGCCGTGGAGCACCAATGACAGTCTTACAACTCATGTCCCTACACGTGCTTCCCCTTTTACTCTCGTCCCTCAGCTTCGCAGCCTTCCATCGATCTCACCCTTCAAGTTCTACGAACTTACTTCTTTCCCTGGTTTCGTTGACAAAGCTGAAAGCTGAAATTACTTGAGAACAGCCAATGGCGACTCTCGAGTGCCGGCATCGCCATCTTTGTGTCGTCTATCTATATGTCTCCGAATACAAGCTAGACCGGCTGTTATCAGCAGTCTGGCCCTTGTGATATGCTCGGTTATCACAGAGTTAAAGAAGGTCAGTGACTGTACGAGCCTTTAATGAGCTTGACCCTCATGCCTCCCGTACATGGCTATGTACGAGCGTACACAACGGCAACGTGCCTACCTCAAGGCTCCCAGGATATCAGCCTGTCATTACCCCTCTCTGCTCTCTTTTCTTCTTCCCTTGCTCCGGTCAGCCTGACCAGCATCAGTATATTCCTAGTCGCCATCGCCTGACCCTAAATCCATCCTTTCAACATCCCCTCTTCATCCCCTTTTTACTTTATTCATAACATCAACCACATCGATCCACGATAAATGCCCGGGGAAGTGAAATTCACACCGTATGGCATCCCCTACGTCGTCGAATTCGCCAACGTTTCCATATACCCTCGGATGCCCGTGACCGAACCGGCGCCTCTCACCATCGGATGCTCGCGAACACGACTCACCCGCTCGAACACGAGCGCGAGCGCGCCAGCGGCGCGGACGCACAAGCCTCTGCCCTCGCTTCCCGAGCCCGTGCGCAGCGCTTCTCTGCGGCTCTTCCCATCTAAATCCAAGTCATCTTCCTCCTCCGCTTCCGGGATGGGAGATGCACCTGGCTCGGACGACCAGCGCAAGAAGTCAGATCGCCGGCGTAATGCTGTTTTTCTGAGCAGTATCATGAGGAAACAGAAGGAAGAATATGAGTACCAAACGGCCGGGACGATCCTCGCCGCGGTGGACGTGAGCTCGCTGCAGGCATCAGCATCTGAAGAGCACTTCTCGAGCTCGGAAACGACCCTCGTGCAATGCCCCGATCCTAGCGCCGACGCGCACCCCGAGGGCAAGTCTGTCACAGAAGGCCTGTCCAAGCGCGCAGGCGGGTTGTATATCCGCTTCCCTAATCCATCCGAAACGGAAACACGAACCCTCACAGCGTCTTCCTCGTCCTCATCTTGTCCACGATCTCAGCATCTAGGTGTTGGATCGGAGGTGCTCCCGACGACCAAGACCCCCGAGGGCAAGTTGCGGCGGCTGAGCCGCACGATCGCGGATGCGGTCGTTGCTGCTGGGATGGACACGCCCGGTTCGGCCAGTGCGCGGGGTGGGGACGAGGAAAAGGCGAGGCCGGGGATGGGCGAGAGGGCGCTATTTAGGGGCACGTACGGCCAGGTGCGTGCTGCGTTCCGTGCGGCGGGGCTCGTGACTATGCCGTGTCAGGAGAGCGGGTTCGCGCAAGGTGCGGTTTCTGTCCTTGTGTCCAATGTGAATGGGCTGATTGAGCGCTTTTGTTGGGTTTCTTTTGGGGTGACGGTGATGTAGCGACACGTCTCGGTGCGCTGTTCGTTGCGAATCAGGATGGATTTGGACATGTCGTGTTCACGAAGATCGTGCTTTGGGGGTGACCGTGACATCTGAGATCGGATGTGTCGCGATGAGAGATCGACCGGCCAGATTTGTGTGTGGTGAATCCAGCAAGCCCACGGTATGCGTTAGGAACAGTAATTTATACTACATGGATGGTTTATTACCGCGTCAGGTGAGCTCTATCCCCCCCTTTGTTTTCGTTGGTGCACGGTCTATCACATCACGCGTCCAGTATCACGGACATCTGACCTCCCATCCTTTTCTATGTCTTCATCCACGCTGCTTCAGGCCGCTTGCAGACACCCCTAGGCGGGGTGAAATGTCTGGCTGTCTGGTTTAGAGGATCTTGTCCCGGGAGGACATGTTACCTTTCTATTGAGGGAGATTGAGGGCCTAGGAGATTGGTGCAGATCCGGATTATCTGCGTCGTCTCCCGCGCCTCATTTCTCAGTGACATGTTTCGCGCGTTTTTATTATAGTTTGCCCTATAGCTGTTAGCGTATGTATGGATGGTCGCTCATGGGTCATGGATTGTACGATTATATTAAACTCGGTACTCAAGTTGGCAGTGTATCATATTGTGTATAGGATAGTTTTTGATTTTAGAGAGAGGGGTTCAAAGTCATTTTTTCTCGTCTTGGTTGTGCCTTGTCCGTCCAGCTTCAGGTGCGCCGGAGGCTTTTGTCCATTTGCTTCCGCATTGTAAGTTCTCTGGTAAGAAACGGATGTTAACAAGCCTCATATTCTTGCTAGGCGGGTTTTTCCTTACAGGGATCATCCAGGATTAGTTTTCATTGTTTCCGATGTATCTACCCGCTTTCCAAAGAATCATATGAATAGTTTTTGAATGATTCGGTCATTCTGAGCAGGAGGAGGAACAGGGAGGGGACGCGCTGGATTGTTGACTCGGGACTGTGGACACGGTCACGTGCTTCTACGACGCGTTCCATGTTTGGCCACACTTCTCTTCTCTCCCGAACGTCAGCATCAATACTCCCTCCTCACCCCTCCCGTCCAAGGCCCCCTGAGGCGCCTCAAGCCTCTACATTATTTCTCATAATGTCTCTGTGGAATTCAGTCCCCCATAGTGAACCAAGCGAGATTGCTGCACTCAAGAAACAAATTGCCAACCAGGGTACTCCTTTTGGATCTGCATTCAATGCTTTGGCTGATCAGATCCCTCATGACCAGATATCAAATACTCTCACCTGGAAAGCGAGCTGTTCAAGACTAAGGAACGCTTTGACGAGACCAAAGCTACGCTAAATGAGACCCACCAGAAGGTGCGTCTATAAATCCTTTGACTCATCAACGCTTCAATTCACACTGCCACAAATGCTCAGCTACGCACTGAGGCCGATCGTGCTGTCGATCTTGAACGACGACTGGAACAGTGTACGGGGAATTACGATAAGGAAAAGCTTTTCCGGCAGAACGCAGAGACCGCTCTTGATGCTGCCTCTGAGAAAGTCAAGGCCGGTGAGGCTGCGGCACGGGAGCTCCAAGCGACTATCGAGACACTATCGAGTCGGGAGAATGGGTCGACGTCGGCCGTGTCGGCTCTTCAGCGCGAGAAGACGAAGCTCGAGGCTCACGTGCGCGAGCTCGAAGTCAACATGCAACAGGTCGTGTATGCCACATCACCAGGCAAGAGTCGCATCAACCGGCCGCGCTCTTCCGAATTCTCCGACGTGAAGATGGCCAATCTCCAACGCGAGCTGAAGGAGGCGCGGTCTGCGTCCTCCAGACACGAGTCGGAGTTGCAGAAGGCGAAGGATAAGCTCGCACGCGCGCAATCCGACCTCGTGAAGATTGAGAACGAGAAGATCGTGGTGGAGAGGAAGATGGCGAAGGAGGTGAGCAGGTTGGAAGAGCAGGTGAGTGAGAAGAACGACGAGATTGAGCGGTTGAAGAGTATGCAGGGCGACGGAGAGTTGGCGGGTGAGAGGGAGGAGGAGCTCATACGAAGGGTGGAAGAGGAAGAGGCGAAGGTTGCGGCGATGGAGAAGCTCATGTGGTCGAGTGGTAACGTGAAGGATCTGGAGACGGCTTTGCATAAGGCGGAGAAGAAGTTGGCATCGGAGATTGCTAAGGTGAAGACCGTCGAAGAGCGGAATCTGGAGCTTGTCAGTGAGAAAGAGGAGGCTTTGGATCTCTTGGATGAGACGCGGATACAGGTTGAGAACTTGACTCGGGCTGTGCAAGAGAGGGACGCTCGCATCGAGTTCCTTGACACGCAGGAGAGGTGCGTCTCTCAATTCGTTGAACCGATCGACCCTGCTCACGTTCATAATATCATAGAGAACTTCGTTCTCAGCTCGTACATGCGCGCAATGAGGAATATGCGAAGCGACCCGGTAGCGCGACTTTTGATGAAGGACTGCTTGCCGATGGCGATGTTTCCATGTTCCCTGCGCATTCAACGCCCGTGCCATACTCATCGGAGCCACTTTCGGCGCATATACCCTCCGATCCTCCAGACGATATCACTACTGCTCATGTCGAGAAACTCCTCTCCGCTATCGAACGCTTGAGAACGGAGAGAGACGGGTTGAGACGCAATCTCGAGTATCTGGAGGCCGAATCCAAGTTCGCTGTGCAGGCTCTCGAGTCCAAGCTTGCAGCCGCTCCCGCTTCTGGCGATTTATCCGAACAGGAACATCTCATAGAGCAACTCCGTGTCGAAGTTCACGCTCTTCAAGAACGACTATCAGCAGCCTCGCAGAGTCGTCCCAAACCCATCCATAATCCCGCCCTAGAGCTCATGGCAACCGCCTCTCTTGTCATGGTCAGCCATCTTCAGTCAAGCCTCGACTCTCACGATAAAGACTTCGAAGAGTTAGAGGGTACTCGCGCCGAACTTGATCTACTTCAGCTCCAGCTGGACGATGCCACTACCGTCAATGAAGACCAGCAGCGTATTATAGTTGAACTGGACGAAGCGTTGAATCAAACTCAGTCAAGGCTGCAGACCTGCCTGCAAGATCTTCATAACACTGAATACAAACGAGACGAACTTGTTGCACGACTAAACATTGGACAAACCCACCTCACCGAGCTGAAGGCCGAACATGGACAGACGCAGAAGGACCTTGCAGAGACCGAGGAGCAGCTTGCCGAGTACGCCAGGGTGTTCGAGGCTGTGGAGTCTGAACGGGATTCACTTCGCTGCAAGTCAACAACCTCGAGTTGGATGTTGATTCTCTTCAAAATGAGATTGCGGAGGGAGAGAGACGTTACAGCGCCTTGCAGTCTCAGCAGCTGGCCGCCATGTCTTCCGGAGAAGTTACGCGGACTCTCAAAGTGCAGATCGAGGAGCTAGAGGGTCGCGTCTCCCGTCGGACGGAGCAGGTTGGGCTCCACCAGCATGATATCAAGCGTCTGGAGGTCAACTTGCGCCTGCAGGAGGACAGAGTCGCCGAGATATCCCAGGAGCTCGAAACTGTAATCACAGAGAAGCAGAGTATGGTCGAGGACTGCGCGGAGGCTAGGGAGATGCGCGATATCGCCTTGAGACGGGTGGAGAACATAGAGGAAGAGTTGGAGAACCTTGAGGCGAAGCTTCAGGTACTCGAGACAGAGCGTGAGACTGAGGCAACAACTTTGATCGGCATCTGGGCGGATGCCATTTCTCAGTCGAGGTCTGAGATCTACACTCTCCGGTCGACGCTGTTCGAGACGCATACTGCAAATACTGGACTGTTGGATCATATCGCCACTCAAGAGGAAACTGTCACCGCACTCTGGGACGATAAAGAATTCGCACTCGAAGTTGCAGAGGAAGAGAAGGCGCTCAGCGATGAACGAGCCCGTCAAGCTACTGTCGCATTCGCTGTTTCTCAACTCGAACTCCAACGCACAGGCCGTTACGTTGCCGCCCAACGTGATGAGAAGACCCGTCTAGAGGATCAACTCAAACTTGTTCAGGGTGAGCTTACTTCCAGAATGACGGAAATTGGTGCCCTGCAGAAGCAACTGGAGGCCGTTCGCTCGGAACATACTCAGGAGTATGCCAATGCTAAAGCGTTTCACGAGGCGAAGACGACAAACCTTGAGTTAGAGTTTCAGCACCTTCAGCAAGTCAATGGCGAACTGGAATCACAGCAATCGCGGCTTCAGAAGGAGTTGGAACGATCCGAGGCTGAACTACGGAGTCTCGTCGGCGAAGGTGCTGAACGTGCTCGGGCAGAGGAGCAGTTGGAGCAGTTGCGCAAGGACTTCTCTGAGCAAACGAAATTGCTACACGCTCGCATCGCGGAAGCTACAACAGATTTGCAGCAAGCACAGGCGGCACGTGCTGAAGCCGACAAGGCTCAGAAGGCTTCTCTGGAGGAACTCGTTCAGTCCAAGGCGGAACTCGAGGAGAAGTTGAAAGCCTCCTTGGAGCGATCGGAAGCTGATAAACGATTGGCGGGTGAACTGGACAGCATTCGGACGGCCCACAAGGACGAATTGCAGGCCATCCAAGATCAGCTTGATCGAGCTGTCCATGACCTTGAGGATGTCGCGCGCGCGAAAGACGAGTTGGAAGCTTCTTTGCAGCGCACTGTCGACGAGATCTCTCAGTCCAAAAGCGAATTGGAACAACGGCTGTCAGAGGCTTCAGCAGCCCGTACGGCTCTGGAAAATGAGGTTGGTCAGGCCAATTCGCGACACACTCGAGAAATGGTCGAAGTTCAGGAGCGACTCAAGTCTGTCCAGGATGAGGCGGTTGACTTGCGGACGAGGCTGGAAGAGGAGGCTGCCAGTCACGCCAGAGATCGTGTTGTCCAAGAACGATATAAAACTCTCCAGTCTGTTGAGGCGGAACTTCGTCAAGAGATCTCAATTCTGCGAACCAAAGGGGAGCAGGCAAACACTCTCCTTCTGGATCTAGAGAAGGAAAAACTGGCTCTGGAACAGGAAACAACCAGTTTAGGGGCGGCGTTGCAACGCCAGATTTCCTTGCAAAACTTCTTGGAGAAGAAAGCCAAAGATAGGTACGTGCGGTTTTTAATTATGTTATCCTTCCGCCTCTGAGCGTTTTCTTTCTGTAGCGAGCACGACATGAGCAAGTTGAACGCGGACTTGGAACAGCTTCGTGCGAACTGCGCTCGATCTGAAGAAGCTGCTAAGTCAGCGCAAATGGAGCTCACTCTGAGATCAACCCAACACGAACATACCCTGTCCACTTTGCGACGCCAACTTGAGGTTCTCCGATCAACTCCCAAGCAGGAGGAGATCATTGCAGATCTGAACGAAAAGATCCAAATCATGGACCAGTTGATGCGAAGCAAAACTCAAGAGATTGAGGAGAACGATGATCGCTTCATCGAGTACGTATTATTTCCAAGTTTGATCGGAAGTGTCCTGAACATCTGTTTCCAGGCTCTTGAAAGAAAAGAAAAAGCTGACCGCTAAAGTGGAGAGCCTCAATCGAAAGGTTCAGAGCCTCCAGAACAAATTGGCCGCTGCCAAGGAAGCCACACCCAAGCCCAAGTTGCCTCCCCAAACCCCTCCTGCGCCTCCCGCTGCTCTCGTACACGCGCCTGCACCAACTCCCTCTCGAGTGTCACCTCCTGCGCCATCTGCTGCCAACGTTTTCACTGTGTCCCACGCCCGTCCTGGTCCATCTGCTCCCTACTCCCCATCTACCCCTCGCTTCCGTTCTCGTATGACTCCAGGCCCATCAGCATTGACACGACCAAAAACACCAGAAAGTAGACCTCCGGTCTTCGAGCGAAGGCGCTCGAAAATCGGGCCCATCCCGTCCTTCCATCCAAGACTCCTGAAAGGCCGATGTCGGTACTCAGAGCGAAAACTCCGGAGCAGAGGCAAAAGCTTGCCCAACCTGATTTCTCTGGCCCTATGCAGACTACGTCATCCATTGGGAAGAAGAGACCAGCACCAGAGGACCCAGACGAATACGCATCCGTGCAAGGCTTTACTGCTGAAGGCGCTTTGGACCCTACACGGGGCATCGATAGTTCCCCACCGCGCATGCGGAAAAATCTGCGGACTGGCTTCACTCCTGTTCGGAATACCGCGGCTCGGACGATGGCTTCATTCGCTCGTGGTTCGCCCGCCAGAATGACCGATCCCGCAGCCATTTCTGACGTTACGAACAGCCCTAGGTCCGCATCACGCGGGGAGCTCAAAGCGAAACGAGGTTGGTTGGGCAGGATCAGAGGTGGATCGGCCAGCGCAGCGTCATCAACGCAGGCTCGAATTCTGAGCTCCTCGCGGGCCAATATTTTTGAGAGAACGTCTGGCGGGCGTGCATCGTAGAGATGATTTAGGCCATGAGACAGTTCACTTGTTCGCTCTGTATTGCTAGGTTCCTCATATTGTTATTCAATTTTGTACCATTTTTTGTCACATCATATATTGACTGTGTATATTTTTGTACTTACTTTCATGCCCTTGAGTTTGAAATTTGAGTTCACAATGTTGTGCGTGTAATACATACTTGCGGCCCGGACTCCGGAAAGACTAAATTCGTGACCGTTTGCTTTCTTAGTCAACTTGTTCAGCCTCTCCTCAACGACGGCAAGGATTCAATTATTCATGAGCAGCTCTTGCGATACATTTTGACGAGGACACGGGCGCTTTTCGTTTGATATGTTTTCTCTCAAAAGTCTTGGACGGACTGGTCTCAGAGATTTTTCCATCGAGCTGCGGGACAGACAAGATTGGAACCCGGGGACATTGAAGGCTTTGGAGTACCATCTCGATGTTTCTGCTTTTGCGGTTGATCCTGTCTCTAGCCTCATTGCGATTGGTACGTTTTCTGTAAATTGATCTTCTGATTGAAGAGATGAATATTTCATGCTACTCGCAGGAACTTTGGGTGGCATAATACAGATCTTCGGAGCACCTGGAGTAGAGGCAAGGTTGACTTTACCGCAGCTAGGGCCTATTAAATTCCTGGAATTTGCTACTAACATTTACAAGCTCGTCTGTATTGGTGAGCCACTGCATATGTTCCATACTTACGTTGCACTTATCTCGCCGAGTAGACGAGGACGACCGGTTGTTTTTGTGGGATCTTACGTCGATCGGTCAGATCAAATTGGAGGTCCTCACTCGTTTCAATTCACATATAAAGTCAGTGTTCTTCGCTTGGTCGCAGAGTTTAGCACAGCTGAAAATTGTTGATCACGAAGTTGCGTCACGCTCTCCCCATCGCATACCCATGTTCGTCCATCGGTTCTGCGCTCATGTCATGCGGCATCTGAACACTCGCTCGGCAGGCATATATTGCCCTGGAATCCGGTGAGATAAAAACTTATGACTTACTGTGTCGCCGGAAGTCTTCGTATTCTATACCCAATGCCTGGGATCTATATGAGAAGAAAATGCGTGCGAGCGGTATGGTCATCGATCATAGTCCGACTTCGTCAGTATCCTTTCGTCATTCGTATTCCTTGCGAATTGATTGTAATAATCTATATTTAAAGGCATATACCCATAGACGTCGTCATCCATCCCCGTGATTTGAATCTTGTTTTCGTGGCGTATGGAGGTGAGCGAGATTTCAACTATAACGACCCGCATTCATCTGAATTGATTATTTATCTAGGCGGCATTGTACTCACAAATCTGGTACAAATTATTCCTGCGTTGATCGTGATTTGGCGCTGATACTTCACTTGTAGAAAGAATGTAATACTCTTCGTGCATACGAGCTCGTTCTACCTCCTGGTGCTCCGGGTGGTGGCGGTTATACCAGCCCAGTAATTTTTTTTTCTTCTGGGCCTTCCTAATTACCGATTATTGACACCATAAATCAGGACATACTGACTCATCGCCGTCCATCTGTCACTTCGTTGGCTACCCATCCAGCTGGGCATTTCTTCGTTGTTGGCTACGATGACGGATCAATTGCATTTTGGGCAGTAGAAGATGAGGGCCAACCGTTGCTGGTCCGAACGCTGGACGACATCGATGTCAACGCTGTGGATGGCCATAAATTGGACAATGTCCAGCCAGCCGACCAGGGCTCTCAGAGAGATCCTGCACCGCATATTCCTCGTGAACCAATCTTCAAGCTTGCATGGAGCGGATATCCCAATTCCTCGGATCCACGAGGGGGGGAGACATCTTTGATTGTGCTTGGGGGGCAGTTTGATGGTGACCCTCTTGGGATAAACGTCCTCTGGCTTCCGGCTTTCAATCCACCAGAGGCACCCGTTACTACCACAGCCATCATAGGCCTGCATCCATTCTACCGCAATGCCATGCGACAGTCTCTTGACCCTCTCAATGCATACTTTTACTCAACTCCAGGCATCACACAAGATTTCTTGCTTATTCCACGCAGCAGTCCTCATTTTGCGGGCACGTGGGATCCCGTTGCCATACTTCTTTTGTCTGAAGGAGAGAAGCAGACGAGGTCAATTGAAGCTTACGAATACCCCCCTCCACAATTTCTTGTTCCTCCGCAGGCACTGTCCGAAGATTCCCTTAAAGAAGTTGCCTATCCGGAAGACGCGCAGGATTCATTGTCTATGAGCTTAGCGTCGACGTTACAATCAATGCAGGTCACTGACGAACCTCATAAACTGGTCCTACCCACGGCTCTATGGAATGGACCCAGTGGCATCATATATGCCAGCCTTCTTACAGTTGATCGCATTGCATACGAACAGCTCAACGAACGTGCTTCAGGAGGTCCTCATCATGAATTCAAACTTGATGGTGGTGTCGCTGTTCCCGAGGAGAGTGTTCTGCATGAGATCAAGTTGGCAAAGGTACAAGGAAGGATCCCCATAATTGCCGTTTCAATGTCTTTCTTACTTTCCATCTTACAGTATGAAACTCATCGCATTCTTATGACGCGGCACAACGACTTAAGCATCCGTTTTTTGGATGTCTCAGTACAATTGCAGATACCAAGCACGAGCGCCCCGCTGACTACAGCGTTCCCCAATTATCTTCCCGCTCTGACCATAGACGTGCTCGCCCTCCTGGCATTCCCCGCTGTTGCATCACGAGTCGCACCTGGTCTGGTGAATCGAGCTAGGGTACAAGATGTGCAGTTTACCAACGAATCACTGGAGATTGCAGCTATACTCTCTAGCGGCGATGTCATAGTGTATAGGCTAAGGGACGGGCCACAGGACGATGTAACCCACCGACAGTTACAGGACAAACAGCTCGTCCTATTGGAACACGTTTCAGTCGAAGAGGACTTGCGCTATAAGCCCTTCTTCATGGTAACATCGACAGTACCATCTACCGCGTGTGCAATATCCGATATTGGTGAGTCTCGTATCGTGATCCTTCATATCACGCGAATTGACAAAGTAATCAAGGATTTCTGGCGGTTGCCTACGCTGACGGCTCTTTATCTGTCGTCGATATGCGTGGCCCAAACATCATTATCCACGTACCAAATGAGCAGGAGCGCAAGTCCAAGCGACACAGTCTACTTCACAGGGCATATGAAGCAGATGCCGTCACTTGTCTGACCTGGACGATATGTAACATCAGCTCGGGTAAGTTGCGTGCGGTCCAAATCATCATGAAATCTAATATCTTGTCCAGATCCCATTCCTCGTGCACGCCTCCTAGCTATTCAAGCTTCAGGTCTCACCAAGGCGTATACCATCATACGCTCTCAATCTGGAACGTGGGCAGTCTCAACGACACAAGTTCCGGAAACCGAGACCGTGGCTAACCCGCTCCCGGGTGGCACATTCGTGCTCGACGGACGCACCGGTGCTCCCTGCAAAGCGGATCGCAACCGCCTCGCTATCGCTCTGGACCGCCAGGCTGGCAACATGGTCATAGGGTCCAGCAGGAAAGATAGTGAGGAAGAATCAGGGCCACAGTGTTTCCTGATCGTAGCCAGCGCGAAAGGCGTGAGGTGTTTCGCTGACCTGGGTGATGGGCGGCTGGCGAGGGCAGAGTACGGGAGCAAAGCGGGTGCGGCGAATGCCGTGCAGGTCGTCGAACGCAATGGTACCTAGTTCTAACTTTCATTTTCATCGCAGTTGATGATTTATATCGCTTTTTTCTTTGTTTCTCAGGTTCATACGCTTTTGTCGCATTCACGGAGAGACACGAAGCTCTCGTATATTCCCTTCCCAATCTCGATTTTTTACACAGTCTACCTTTACCTACCATTTCGACTTTGTATGTCTCAAGCTCTCTCGTATTGGTGCAGTATCATTTAACTCTTTCCCACAGACCACCTTCACCCGATGCCACAGGCGACTTCCTCAAACTCACTCCTCTCGCCTCTTACACCTCCCCAATCCGTCGCATTCACCTCCACACGCTCTTCAACGTGCGACGCGGATACCATACTCCTCTCGTATCGCTCACAGAGCGCGCCGACGGCACGAGCAAGACCGTGCCAGCCCAGCCGCAGCCAGTCAGCATCGGCCCCGCGGGGTTGCTCAGCGTCGCGGGCTCGTGGCTTGGCGGACTCGTCGGACAAGGCAGCATGAGCGGGGACCAGATCGACACCCTCCGTACGTGTCACTCGCACTTCACTGCACCAGCAAGGGATCCAGCTGACGACCTTTTTCCATCCTTCCGCCCATCCTGTTCTCTTCTCTTCTTGTGTTGTTCTGCTCCTCGCTCCTTTCTCTTGCTCTTTTTTTCCTTGTACTCATTCTTCTGCCTCTCTTGATCTTTACGCCTATCGACGGAAACCAGTCGCCGGGCCCGACCGGCCCATACCCGAGAAACCCGCCCCGCGCGGAACCACGCAAGGAAGCGGGTACAAATACGCGGAGTGGGAGAGCAACCCGGCGGGGGCGTCCGCAGCGGAAGCATCGCGTACGCAGAGCACCCTCTATGAACGGCTGCACGCCGCCGTTGCTGAGAGAGGGTCAGTAGCTGCCGTTTCATGCCTCTTTCTTCCCTTTTCCCTTCTTTTCTCCCCCTTTCGTTTCTTCTTTCTTTCTGTCATTTGTTATCATCATTGCCTTGGATCCGACGCGCTGACGGGCTCGTTGGTAGGGAGATGCTTGGTAATCTGGAAGAGAGCTTCAATTCGTTGGAACAGGGAAGCAAGAGTATGGTCGCGCAGGTGTGTGCTCTTTCCATATCGCCTGGGCGTAAAGGTTAGTGCGCTGATCGTTGGTTATTCAGGCGAAGAGGCTGGCTACGCAGCAGACGGCGAAGAGCTGGTTTACGTTCCAATGATCGTTTCTTAGCGGAACAACTGCAGTTGGAGAAAGGATATCTGGATAGCGAAGCGTCGTGGTATGTACAATTTGTCAGAAAATACATGCTGTTTGCAACCAGAGCTTTCAGTTAGCCAAAAGTGAGACAACTCTGCGATCGCTCAATTCGGTTGGCATCCAATCTGCTGATCTAAAAGCTATACACGGGTCTTCACAACTTCACATGATTGGAACATTTCAGAACAATGTGCACGCGATAAGGGCTGCTAAGGACGGCCACGGAGACCCTGTCAATTCACCACATCTTCTCACTTTCTGTGTTCCCACTGCCTCTCTTAGAGTCCCTTTCCCATCATCATATCTGTCAAACCTGCCGTGAACTTCTTCCGTTGCTCATTGAGCAAGCCAAAGAAGCCGTCTTGTGAGGTGGTCTCGCGCTTGTGGTCCCACTCCTCTGTGTGGCTGGTGACTTGATGAGAGTCGTTCATGCGGAGAGTCAAGAGAGAATTGACAGTCTATTGGTACAAAAAGGTGAGTACAGCAGTTTTGCTAAGGTTTAGTGATGAGTGATTTGCTCACCTTGAACGGGGAAGAATTGGCGCTACGGTAGTATGCGACGTCTTGGTCGACAAGCATCGTATTCGGGGGGCCCGAAGGAGGGTTGGCCAAAATCCGGAATTTTTGGATGTCTGCATGAGAGAAGAGCTACGCAAGAAGACATATAGTTCTGAGACAGCTCGTCGCGGACAAACTCATGACCGACGACTGACCTTGGGCAGGGCATCGAATTGAGCGCGTATGGAATTAACGCCGCGTGCAATTCCGACGGGGTCGTGGAAAACTGCATCGGAAGTGTATATGTCGTACGTGCTCTTTGATTGGAGAACATGTGTCGGTTTATGATCGTCGCTTGGACTTCAAATGAATAGCGGCTCACGTTCTTCGGTTTGCAAGAG
Organism: Bondarzewia mesenterica; assembly: GCA_004802705.1. Taxonomy (NCBI): domain Eukaryota; kingdom Fungi; phylum Basidiomycota; class Agaricomycetes; order Russulales; family Bondarzewiaceae; genus Bondarzewia; species Bondarzewia mesenterica. The sequence continues at coordinate 59,535 of SGPL01000006.1, forward strand.
TACATCTCTTTAAGTGACTGCACGATGCGCTCCTCGTGGGGCTCGGCAGAGCGCTCATGAAGAGCCTGACTTTCTGCAGGCTTGAGACCCGCTGCGTTCGTCGCGTCTGGGTTACTCGAAGGCATATTTCGTTTGGCGGACGTGATGAAGAGGCGGGTTTCAGTGGGCTTGGTGTGGGTTACTACTCGAGTGAAGTGGGTGGTGCGAGGGGGGAAAAGGATCATGTAGGTAGAACGTACGACGGAGCATTGCTGTAGGCTTTATACGGTGAGAGTGTCTGTATCGGGACGCGATGGCGAGCGGCGATGATGCAAAGGAGGTCATGATCCTCCTTGCTACATCGTCATGCCAGTTCTCAGCACCGTTTTCGTCTATCATCTTGTGAATAGTATGTCATATTCGGAATGCCATCCAGAAGGCGCTGAGATAGACTGTGTTCCTCTTGGTAGGTATTGGTTGCAAACAGCAAATCTGCCACTTTGTTCAATATGGCAATACCTGCCATATATATCCGTCCGACTGCGCTGCCCATTAATGTTTCCATTCAGCCCGCCGGATCCATACCATACCATACACCTTGTCTCCCTACAACTCCGCATCATCTCCCCATCTCTCATTCCCACATCGACTGAATTACTGGTAACTCTGAGCTCTACGTTGATCGTAAATAATGGCCACATACGACTCGCTACACCGCCAGTGCCGCACGCTCGAATCGCTCTTCGACACGAAACTGACGTCTTACTCGCGGCTCGCCTCGACAGTGTCGAGGGCGACGGAGGACGTGGAAGCGGGTGAGTCGAGTGCGCGGTGGAGGGACATGGAGATGGAGGTTGAGGAACTGCTCGAGACGGTGTGTTCACCACCCCTTCCTGTTTCCCGTCCCCTCGACCCAACCCGACCCATGCCGGTGCTTGTTTACTTGCGTTTAGCTGGGTGAGACGAATGATGAGCTGTCGAAGCTCGGCTCCGACAAGGAGAATCCGCCTTCGCAGTCGATGATGCGCGCCATTCAGCGGCATCGGGATGTGTACCAGGATTATGCGCGCGAGTTCCGGAGGACCAAGGTGCGTTCTGCTCCCGATCATCCATTTCCTCTCTTGAGCTGACCACCCATATACAAATTGTGGCGGCGTGGCGGATGATCATAGACGAATGTGCAGAGTGCGCTCGATCAGGCGAATCTGTTGAGTGGTGTCCGCAACGATATCGAGTGCGTCTGTCGTCTCCCGAATTTCCGAATAATGTGTAACATTTATTCCATTCCATACCTTCAGTGCATACAAATCGTCAGCAGCAGACTCGCTCCTTGCTGAGCGCGGCCGAATCGACTCGTCGCATCGCATGATCGACGAGACGCTCGAGTGCGTCCATATTGTGAATCCCTTCCTCGCGTCCTTCGCTCACTCTTATTCGGCTCGGTTATGTTCTTCACCCAGCCAAGCATATGAGACGCGCTCAGAGTTTGCACGACAGCGCAGCTCGCTCGGCTCAATCCAAACTCGCGTGGTTGGCGTTCTCAGTGCGTCCACACTTTCCTCCCCTGTATGCAATGTTCTTCTGATCATTTAAATCTATTTCTGCGCCATATCCATCATCTATCTCTTGCCCGTCCCCACTGATTCGTCCGTTTGCTGGCCCTTATGGTTGCTAGGTACGATACCTGGCATCAACAACCTCCTCTCGATGATCCACAAGCGAAGGCGACGCGACTCGTTCATTGTTGGCGGGCTGATCGGGGTGTGCATCTTCCTGTTGTTGACCTACATGATTCGATAGGCCCGTCGGTTATCCATGCTTCACATAGGCATTCCCAGCTGAGGGGAGGGGGTGGAGGATGGACATTTCATTTCGCGGTACTCGTTGGCAACTTTATCATTCGCATTCGCACGTACTTACTCACCTTGTTGGATATTGTATCTCATTTCATGCATCTCAGAGCGTGCATGATCATCATGCCAGAAAGCAAAATGCCATGGCTACGGTGAGTGAATGCACCAATTTTTCGTGTGATCATCTAGGTAAGCTACAATACAATATCTACTTGTCGTCGACACTTCCTTCGTGATATCCAATCTACGCCTCACCTCCGCTCTCACTCTCGTTATTCCCCCAGTCGTCCCACTTGCCCTTGCGCGAGCTCTTTACTGCGACAGGTTTATGCCCGCCCTTGACGAACGACCGCCAATTCTCCTCTAGCCTGCGCACGACGCCCCAAGCACTTTCGTCCGTCTCCCGCTCGACCTCGTACTCATCAGACCAATTGTGCTCGACGCGCCAACCTTTGACTTCGGCGACGATGCGCACCATGTCCCAGGTGCGCTGCGTGCAGTGGCGAACATTGCAGTAGTCAGACTCGGCGAGCAGGCGCGAGGGTGCACAGACGGCAATGAGAGCGCGGTGGTTGGGTGAACGGGAGTTGATGGCAGTCGAGAGGGAGAGGAAGACATTTGGATGGCGTTTCTAAATGAGTCGGGGGTAAGGGTAAGATGGGCAGACGAGGACGAGGGCGGTGGATGGGGAAATGCGTACCTCGATCTCGACCCATATTTGGGGGCTGAGGCCGCAACTGTGGAGGTCGACGCTGATGCGTCGCCAGGCGTGCCCGTGGATGTTACTCATGCGGTCGAGCAACTCGCGGGTGGGTTGGGGAGCTTTGACGGTGTGGATGCTGATGTTGCGACGAAGCTCGACGGCGATGGCGATTTCGGCTTCAAGAATGGCGAGCTGGTGGGCGAGGGGCGTGATGAAGGGCGAGAGCTCGCGGCGGGGGTAAGATTCGAGTTCTGTATCCGTGTTGGGCGGTTCGGCTTGGGAGCAACAGGGTTGGGAAGGAGAGGGAGAGGGGGCGGACGGAAAGGGGACGCGGGCGGCGCGGTCGATGCCGACTTCGCCGAGCATGGCGTTGGGGAGTGCAGATAGATTTGCGCGAAGGTCGGAGAGGAGGTCGGGAGAGGAGGTGCGGTGCGGGGAGGGAGGGTAGCAGACGGGATAATGCATCTTGAGCGGATTGGGGTGACGATGGGGTGAGCCAGAGAGAGCGGTAATGGTCTTCCTTTGAGGGTGGAGGGGTGAGGGCGATGGTATGTGCGAACCAAGGGTGATAGCCTGTGCCACAGGATGGATTGATATATGGGCGCGAGTTACAAAGTGATGGAATTGTGGGGTCAATGTTCTGAGTCGGAGGTTTTACGGTGAATGATGAGAGTGATGGCGATACTCACCAAAGGCTGGGACAACTTTATCGGGCCAGCGTTCGGCGAGATCGCGCACTTTTCGCTGATCGGAGGCAGTGGTGGCCATGGCACAGAGGGTGATTGGGAGAGTATCCATCGTGTGGAGATCGATGGGCGATTCGACGGGATGACAGTGTACATCGACGACGTGAGCGAGTACGGAGGGATGGGGTGTGTCTTCCTGAGAGCTCATGATGGTGAAAGCACTCGAGTGGAATTGGTATTTGTTGCTAAGTTATCCTGTAAAAAGCAGAACCAGTCGCTGTTGACGAGCACGGCACTGCCGCTGTATGTGGTCTCAGTCTAAAGGAGCCTTGTTCATGATATGGCTGCACACGGGTAGACGGAGAGCGAGTCGAAAGCTGTCGAAAGGCATACTTACCGACCCACAACACCAAACATCACCATACGACACACTTGCACGTCGCGGCGATGTTCCTGGCTCTGTGATTCTGCATGTTTAACATCTTTCGTTCTTTTCACCGTCATTGCCTACCTGTACATACTCGATCCATATTCACCACCACCGTAGCACGGGCGATGGCCCGCAACATCACAATCGACGCGTCTCCGCCGCCTGCGCGGTGGATGAAAGATACTCTCGACCGCTCAGTGTTCCATCGTTCTATACCTGTCCTCGCCATTCGCGTACCCCCTATCAAAGCTGGTGTGATTCTCAAGGCTGATGCCATGAAAAAGTGCGTTGCGAATTTCATCCGATCCCGCTCTCTTCAGAGGTGAAGGGACCGGAGCTAACTGACATCGGCATGTACGCATCTCTAGATCTATCATGAATCTGCCAAAAATTCGAAGCGTCGTGGCAGACCCCACAAGTTCGGATGGGAACAAGCTCGTTCTTCTCCGAATTCAACGTGAAGGTGAGTTGCCGCCAGGATTGTGGTAGGGAGTGGCGGCGTGCTTTGCTGCGCGAAAAGTTGATGACCTCCGCAAGGTAGCTGATCTTTCGAACGATGTCAAGGAGTATTTGGAGACTCTCGATGCCGATTTGACAACGTATACTCTTGAGCTGGGGTATGACTATTGGACCGCGGGTACGTGCACATCGCCGTGCAATTTTTGAATCTTTGAATTGAAATATGGGTATTTGGCAGATGAGATTTTGCAGGCTGTCCTTCCAGAAGAGCTACTTGAGGGTTCTCCAACAGGGTTTTCCATCACTGGTCACCTCGGTATGAACAATATCGCCGCTTCCGTTATCTCGATCTAAATCTCATCATGTCACTTTCCAGCCCACATGAACTTGAATAACGAGTACCTACCGTACAAGTACATCATCGGACAGGTAGTTATGGATGTATGCTGCGCGCCTTGTCAGGTTAGAGAAACACATTGGTCTCACTTGCGCGTAACAGAAAAACAAGAAGATTCGCACCGTCGTCAACAAATTGGACTCAATTGATACACAATTCCGATTCTTCGAGATGGAACTTATCGCAGGGGAACCTGACTACGTTGTCGAACACGTATGGCGATCATTTATTACCCCTTCATATTCTGACGCCGACACCTTGAAAATTTAATTTTAATCTTCTGCAGCACGAGTCCGATTGCCGCTTTACATTCGACTTCACACAGGTCTATTGGAACTCACGTCTGCACACGGAACACGAGCGCCTCGTCCAGCTGTTCCGTCCCTCAGACGTAGTCGCAGATGTGTTTGCGGGCGTCGGCCCGTTCGCGATCCCTGCTGGGAAAAAAGGCTGCGGCGTCCTTGCGAATGACTTGAACCCGAACAGTTACAAATACCTCAAGCAAAACATCATAGACAACCAGGTGCGTTTTATCGACTCCGAGGGAACGTTTGCATTCTGATTGCGTGGGTAGGTTGAAGGACAGGTTCGGGCGTCATGCGAGGACGGGCGCTACTTTATCCAAAATGCGGTGAAAAGAGCGTTGGAAAATCCGCTACTTCCGTACACAGGGCCGAAAACCACGCGCTCGCAGATGAAAGAACAACGTCGAGCGAGGGAACAGCAGGTTGAGGGCCTCTCTACCTCCGCACATGCACGCAAACCCGCACCCCCACTTGACGCTGCGCCGTTGCGGACCCGCATCGGTCATTTCGTGATGAACCTGCCGGACTCTGCGATAACTTTTCTGGACGCGTTTCGCGGGGTGTTGGTCGGCTCATCTCAGGCTGAGGAGGAACAGTTGAGGAAAATATACGAGACGATGCCGATGGTGCATTGTCATTGCTTCACGCGTGAGCTGGAGCCGGACGCGGCGAGAAAGGATATCCAACAGGTCCGTGTTTTTTTTTGGAAACCTTTTCCTTGATAAACGGCGCTGACAAGGTGACGTGCCGGGCAATAGCGGGTGGAGGAGAAACTCGGGTGCACGCTTGGAGATGGGGATGAGGTGTTGCTGCACCTGGTCCGCTCTGTAGCACCGAACAAAGACATGTACTGTATCAGCTTCCGGCTGCCTCGCGAGGTGGGTTTGGCGAAGGCATGAATCTACTCGATGTGTTCACCTGGGTGCTTGGAGGTACGCAGAGCGGAAATTGAGAACCATCTGCAAAGAGGGACCTCATCGGAACGGGTCGTAGAACTTGAAGGAACGGGCCGAACGGCCGTCCATGCCGCGCGAGCTGACATAACTGGAATTGGAGAGCCGCGGCAGCAAATTATTGACCGGCCAGCGCATTCGGAGAGCCTGCCCACCCGCACTGGCACATACCCTCTTGTCTCTATAGACTTGCCTTCCCTCACATTCTCTAGGCTCTCTCTCTCTTTTCTCTATTAGATTCTCCCTCTCTCTCGTCGGTAGACTCGCTCCTGCTCTCTGCTTGTCTGACTTTAGAAGTGCTCCGCTCGCGCTACGGCACGCGCATCTTAATACCAGGGCTAACGTTGACGCCAACGCCGAGTTTTTATTGAAGATGATTCCGCTCCCGCATGTTTTTGCGCGGGTGTATGCTGATGCGGATACCAAGGATGTCGTAGTCGCGGGTGGTAATACTGCTGCAGGGAGCGTGGCCGCTGCGGGCGGCAAGGCGTCCCGCGCGCTGGCGACGGTGAAGAGCGCGGTGCGCACGCAGGAGAGCGAGTTGAAACGATGGAGGAGGGTATTTGAGACCAACGCCAAGACGGTTGTCGACGGAGAGAAGTGCGTCATGCTCCTTCCTTCCTGTATAACTGCTATCTACTAGTACTAGTAGTAGCCCTTTATCGGCTCTGCCACGTTGCTAACGATTCTTTCGCCCGTCTTTTCCTTTTCCATCCGTCTTTCTCATACAACAACCACGCGGAAAATCATGCGCGTCCCGCCCCGACTCTTCTTTGCCTGCCGCCGACGCTCCCTCGCGTTATGCCGCGCGTAGATTCTTGGATCCCGACCAGTTCGTCAATGCCATCGTGCCCAAGGGCGACTTGACGCGCATCGGACGCGCCCAGTTCGCGATGCTGTTCCGCGTCGCGGACAGCTCGAAGCGCGGGCGCGTCTCGTGGGACGACTTCACCGTCTTCCAGACCTTGCTCAAGCGGCCCGATGCCGACTATTGGATCGCGTTTCAGTATTTCGACGTGTGAGTGCTTGCTTTGCAAGATCATGGATGTATCACGATGTTGATCCTGATGCGGATGCGGGGTTTGTTCTGGATGGTGATGGGTCTGCAGTGATAGTTCTGGGACTATCACGTTTGATGAGTTCAAGAACGTATTTATGGCGAACGTGGGAGTTGGTGCCATCCCTTTCAACTTTGACTGGTAGGCGACTAATCTGAGAAGTTTAGGGATTTGTTGATCATTGTCTTCGTCCAGTGACTGGGTTAAACTATACCTCGGCAAAAGAAACGGGACACATGTTCTGGGATGTGAGTCTTTGCCTTGCTTCATTGCGTACGAGAACGCTCATGACCGCGCGCAGACAATGAATTCACGCAATTAATGAAGGGCCTGCAAGGAGAACGGCTGCGCCAGGCATTCAAGTACTTAGATGGTGACCAGGACGGTTTCATCAAGCCCGACCAGTTCAAGAGGATCATTTTAGTAAGGCAGACACCCATATTGTCCACGGAAGTCTGATCGCTGACGGATTTATCTGCAGGAAATTGCTGGACACAAGCTTTCGGACGAGGTCATTGAGCGTCTGCCTACTTTGACCGCACTGAGCCCCGGTGGCCGTATATCATACTCTGAAGTCATCGCATTCCATAATGTTGTTAGAGGTGGGCAAATTTGCAAATAGCAATGGAAACTGACATCTCAAGACCCGTGTCTGATCAAATGATAGAGATGGACATGGTAGAGCGGTAAGAGATGTCATCTCTTCACGACGAAATCGTTTTGTTTACGGTTCTGTAGCGTTCTTCGGGAGGCTACCGCAAAGACCAAGGATGGACGCATCGACCAGACGGATTTTTTGAACCATGCGGCGTCGACCTCGCGTTACTCCCTCTTCACGCCGATGGAGGCTTCCATCATCTTCCACTTTGCTGGACGCGGTGTCGGCGGACAGCGTCTTGCGTTGATCGACTTTGCGCAGCTGCTCGACCCACGTTGGAAGGCTCCTGGCGATCATAAGGAGGAGCGTGCCGTCGCCGGTGCTGCCTCGTCCATGCTGCATGAAATCGCGCATTCGGTGTACAATTTTGTACAGGGAGGTGGGCGCTTCTATTTGGTTTTTGCAGCGAAGAGTTTGTATTGAGCGTTTAAAAGGTTTTGCGGGCGCGTTTGGAGCGACTATCGTATACCCTATAGATTTAGGTGCGTACCGCTTTGTGTGGGTAGTGAGGTAGCGACATTAAATACTGATTCTACCTTCGTTGCACAGTCAAGGTACGAGAAATATATCAATGGTTAGCAGGGCTATGCTGACGGCTGATTCCCAAAACACTGATAGACTCGGTAAGTCCGGTGCGATTTTTCTGCGCGTGCAGTGTGTTGATATGGCAATTTAGCATGCAAAATCAACGGAGTACTGTCGTTGGACAGCTGTTGTACAAAAACAGCTTGGATTGCGTCCGAAAAGTATTCCATAATGAAGGCTTTTTGGGCTTCTACCGCGGGTTAGGTCCGCAGCTCATCGTGGGTGGTCCGATTGTGCACCGAAGACCGTCAGACTCATGCGGTGGAGTTTAGGGTGTGGCTCCTGAAAAAGCCATCAAGCTTACTGTCAATGACCTAATACGTGGTCGTTCGATGGATCCCGAGACTGGAAGGATCACCCTCTTTTGGGAGTTGGTTGCTGGTGGGACTGCCGGAGGTTGTCAAGTGGTAAGTGGCAATTTATGTGCCTCCACGGGAGATCGTGCGTTGATCCTGAACGTTAGGTTTTCACGAACCCGTTAGAAATTGTGTAAGAGCGTAGAATGAAGTATCGAACTGCCACGGACTGATCACATCATCTTTCAGAAAAATTCGGTTGCAGATCCAAGGAGAGGCTGCCAAAGTCGAGGGCGCTGTTGCCAAGGGCGCGGCCCACATCGTGCGCCAACTTGGCCTGGTTGGTTTGTATAAAGGAGCGAGTGCTTGTTTGCTCCGCGACATCCCGTTCTCCGCGATCTACTTCCCCGCGTACTCGCATTTGAAGAAGGATGTGTTCCAAGAAGGATACCACGGCAAACATCTGTCATTTATGGAAACACTGGCTTCGGCTGCCATCGCGTGAGTGCCATAAGATAGCGCACTGCCTCCGCATAGTGGACTGACATCGCTGATGGATTTGATGATGGCACTACGAACGAACAGCGGGATGCCTGCGGCATACTTGACAACCCCAGCAGGTACGAGCTAATCTGCAGTGTGTCATTCTTTCGACGACGACTGAAACTGACAGATTTGTGATAGATGTGGTGAAGACGCGTTTGCAGGTGGAGGCGCGGAAAGGGCAGACGCACTACAAGGGTCTGACCGATGCCTTCGTCAAGATCTGTGAGTGGTCGCGAGTCTATACGCGGGCTGATAGTTGCCTGATGTCGGAACCGGCGCTTTAGACCGAGAGGAGGGCTTCCAGGCGTTGTTCAAGGGCGGTCCTGCACGCGTTGTACGCAGCAGCCCCCAATTTGGATTCACGCTCGTGGCATACGAATATTTGCATAAAGTACGCATCTTTACGGTAATTTTTGTTGATGGAGCTATTATGGCTGATGCGCATCGCCTTTCGCTTGACTTGCTCGTGTGGACAACAGTTCCTTCCAGTAAGCGCCAAGTCATTCTTTGGTTGACCGTCGCGACTGACAGAGATTTCTGTTCCTAGTATCCGTGGAAGGAAGAATCGCGGGAAGTGGAGACTGCGCTCACCTCGCGTCCAGAAGAAATCGCGAAGACACGTGCACGGAACGCGTTGAAGATTCTGCTGGACGTAAACGGAGACTTCGGACGGCGGTCGCCGGGGGGAACGGCGACGAGTTGAGGGGGATGTGTGTTTTCTTTTACTGGGGTTGTCGTTGGTATTTAGTTGAGGTATCAAGTCTTGGCGTCGTTGTGGACTGTAGAAGAGTGATAGCGGCCAATGAACGATGCTTAGCAAGAGGGTGTGGTCCACGGCGAAAGTCAATAGGACGGTGCAGGAGCCAATGAGGAAGCGGTGCGTATAGGGTGGTCACTAGGGAAACAAATCATTAGCCCGAGATGTCCTCCTGTGAGATTTGATGTGGAACGGTGATGCCGTGTGGCGGAGATTAGCCCTGAATGTCTCGCTCATAAGGCCTCTCCCACGGAGATCCATTCCACCGCCCCCTCCTTGCCTTCGTCTTCTTCGTTTTCTCCATCTTTCCCTTTTTTTCCCTTCAGCGGTACGTTTTCTGTCTTATCTGCCACCGCTCGATGTCGTCTCATCCGCCCAATGTCATGACCAACAGAGCGCTTGCTTTCAGTCAAGCATCCCGCACCCGCCCACGCTACTGCTAGACAGTATCCGCCAGCGTAGACCGCTACCTTCATTTGTATTCTTTTCCTACTTTTCGTTCTCGCTTAACGCACCAGCTTTCTGTCTTTTCAAAATTTCAAGACAACACACTTTCTTTTCATTATGAAGTCAATTATCTTCGGTCTTTCCCTCGTCAGCGCGGCGGCTGCTCAGGTAGCGAATGGCGTGTCCATGGTTCAGCTTAGCAGCGCCATGGCCGGCTCTTCTGCGGCTGCGTCTACCGCTGTTCCCACCTCCTCCCCCAGCGCCCAATATGGCGGCTCAAACGGCTACTCCGGATCGAGTTCATCTGTCGGTTACGGCTCATCTCCCTCCTCTGTCGACACATCATATGGCTCTCAGTACACCCAGGGCTCAAACACGTATTCGTCGTCGGTTTCTCAGTACACACAGCCGCCCTCGACTGCCGACTCGTCGTACTACACGTCGTTCATGTCTGGCGGCTACAAAAGCATGAACTGTGGTTACGGCTATGTAAAGCAGTCTGACGGTTCCTGCAGCCAAGCATCTTGGGTACGCAATTTCTTCCCCCTTTTCGCCTTACCTTGCCGTTCCGCGTGTCTGATGCTCCACACAGTATCAGACGCAGGGCTGTTATGAGACCATCATCATCAACAAGTATGCATCATTTTTGATGGGACGTGATTGGACGACGATTTTTGACGCGCTCAATTTTACAGCCAGGGTTACTGCAACACCGTGACCATGACTGAGACGATGACCAAAACCGAACTCCAGACCATGACCGATGTTCAGACAATGACGGTCACGATGACCGACACCATGACTCAAACTCAGACGATGACCGAGGTGCGAATTTCGCGAAGTCTGTCGTGTTGGAACGGCGAATTGATCGTGTTGCTTAGACCAAGACTGTCCCAACCACGGTCACCATGACGGACACCATGACTAAGTTCATGACTGATTTCGAGACCAAGACCGAAATCATGACGTCCACCATGCTTGTCCCTACCACTCGCGTTTGGGTGTCGACGGAAATCATCGACCAGACCAGCACGGTCCAGCACACTTTGACCGCCACGGAGACTCAGACTCAGGTTAACGTATATACCCAGACTGCCACCCAGACCAATACCGCGACGGAGACCCTCAAGCAGACGCAGACCGACTTCGTCACCAAGACTGATGTCGTGACCATTATCCAGCCCACGACGTACACCAGCGTCTGGGTCAGCACCAAGGTCATCGACAATGTGAGCAGCGGGTTTCCCTCCATGCTGTAAATCGCCGGCTGATGTTTTGTTGCTCTAGACGAAGACGGTCTTGGAGACGCAGACCGCTACCATGGTTGACACCATGACTTTGGTCTCCACCGCCACTGCTACCGAAACTGCCACAATGACGGATGTCGTTACTTCAGTATCTATCAGCACTGTTGTCATACCTACGACGTACACTTCCGTTTGGGTCTCTACCCAAGTCATCGACAACGTTCGTTCCTCTGCTGTATAGNAAATTTGCAGGTTGATTTTGACACTTTTTTTTTTCTCACAGACGAAGACTATCGAGAACACCATGACTTCCACTGTCGTCGACAAGATGACNCANTTCATGACGGCGACTTTGACGGCGACTGCCACTGAGACCGCTACGGAAACGGCGACTGCCACACAGACCGTCTCTGAGACCGGCCTTTCTGACTGCCTCGGCAAGGTAATATTTTCAAGGCGATCATGGCATTGATACGTTCTGACGCGTCTTTCAGTGCAAGTCCCAGTGGGGCATGACCTACGGTAACAGCAACTCATACAACACCTATGTTTCGTCTTCGTCCACGGCGGTCGCGGCTTACCAGACCTCGAGCTCAAGCTGCAGTGGTAGCTCTTGCGGGTCTTCATCCTCAATGAACAGCTGCACTGGTAGCTCTTGCGGTTCTTCATCTTCAATGAACAGCTGCACTGGTAGCTCCTGCGGTTCCTCCTCCAGCAGCTGCACTGGTAGCTCTTGCGGTTCATCATCATCGTCGAGCAGCTGCAGTGGTAGCTCCTGCGGTTCTTCCAACAGCTCGTACCAGTCGTCGGCTTCCAGCTCGTCATCCTACTAAGTGTGTTCTCCTTGTCACGGACTCTTAGATTGTACATCGTTTAAGGCCGTATACGAGATCCGTCCCCACTTGGGGGCTGGTCGTAGGCACGAGGCTTTCTCATGGACGGTATCATGGACTGACCGCGTCGTTGATTTCATTTTGGTTTTCTTGACTAATTCACAAGCCGGTGCTTAATGTGTTTTCGCATTGTAGTCCTTTTGTTACCGAACTACTTTTTCTGTCGGACACTCAGTACTCATCCTTTGCTTTATCTATCTTTTCGTTGGGGGCTTGATCCATTACGCACGCGCGCCCGTTACTTCCTTTTGCTCTCATCTAGCAGCCCCGTTTTTGTGTTGTGCTGAATCATTGGGTTTTGGTGGTGCAAGGGTCCGCCTGATGCACATACTCAATCCCGTCGAAGCTCGTTCATCGTGACGTGAGTCAAGAGGGAGTCAGCCTGGCACCGTGCAGTTATAGAAAACCCTCGTGGGAATTTTGGTTGTGGCGGCAAAGAGCGGCGAAGTGACAAGTCAACTCAGTCAACTCCTCTTTTCACAAACCGCCGCCACTGTAACCTTGCAATTCTTCGCGTACAGTCCTACAACATTGCAACCATGCTCCTTCGTACAGCTTCTGATCATTCTACACTTTCGTCTTTGGCCGATATTCAAGGCAAATTTGTTATTTTCTATTCCTCCCGTGGGGAAGATGGAAGAATGTGGTGTCCTGTAAGTTCTGCCTATTGATAGACAACGCGTAGGCAGGCAATGCAGATGAGAATCGACGCTGGCGATAAGATCAGTGGACGCTCACCGGTGTTCTCTAGGATTGCCGTGACGTCGAAGACATTGTCCAACGCACCTTCGAGAGCGCCGATGGCCCGTCGGGGTTGATCGTCTATGTGGGTCAAAGGTCCGAGTGAGTGCACTCATGCCAATCTTGACTCGAATACCCCAGCTGGTGTCGGATAACTCGACAGCCGGCGGGAACAGTAATTCGCGCTCATACTACAGTGTATTATTTTCTCATAGATGGAAAACGGCCTCGAACTCCTTCCGCGGTGCACCCTGGAACGTCCACTCGATCCCCACTATTTTCAGGGTCAAAGAGGTGAGTCATTACTACTCTTTGTGTCTAGGTCGGAATGTACAGTGGAGTTGATGTCGGTGCGTATTGTAAACCAAGGCGAAGGAGGACGCGCGGCTTGTGGAGGGCGAGATCGCCGGTCGGCTGGCGTTGTTCGTTCAGGAGTGAACATACACGCGCACCACCACGGCACCGCGAGGACGAGCAAAGTGCGAGAATGAAGTCTGTCTGTCAGTCACTCTATGTTCCGGATATCCGCAGGAGCGGAAGTTCCAAGAAGGAGATGCAATTCGCCTATGGAGGCCAGCCTACGCTAGCTCTCAGCTCACTTTGCTCATTCCTATGGGAGAACATGCCCTTAGGAGTGAGGTAGTACCCCGAACATTATCTTGATATTGATATCCATCGAAGATTGTTGTGCCTGCTGACCTCGGCATTGTGCGTTTACTGGAGTGGGTTCGCTTCCGCTCTTTGCCTGTGCGCTCTTCTATGTTGGGACCGTCTACTGTCGGATGCTGTCCGGTTTGTTCGACTTGGATGATGCGTTCCTCAGCTTCTCCTGCGAAGTTTTCCGGATGCCAGTTCGGCATGCGTCGCCATCTCAATGTATCCGAACTTCAGAGCATTCTACTACCGGATTCCCTGCATTTCGGCGACTTTATCCTGTTTTCGGTTTCTGGATGACAAGTCCAACACGCCCGCCAGCTGATATCCCGCACTTATTTTGAAATTCAATTTATCTCGGGCGGGCGAGTGGATGTTGCGCAGTGTGCTCCGTTCGTCTTTTGCGTCCCTTCATTCGCATATCGCGCAATATCCCACCCATTATACATTTAACTATCTCAAAATGCATAATGCCGGGGATAGCTCCATCCCTATGCATTATGAAAATTTATGCACTATGAGCTAGGATCTTGCCTGGTGCCTGGCGGATTTGTGTCGTAAAATCCTATGCTTCATGAGGTAATATGCATCAAGACTTCAACCGTAATTGGACCGTCCTCCCTGTCGTTGGCGAGGTGAGCTATTTTTCGCATTATGTTCTCCTCAACGCCTTTCATCGCCGCCGCGGCTGTGATTGCAGCCCGAGTAGGATCAAGACTGCTTCTAATCATTTTGTCTATGAACAGCGCAAATGATCCGCTGCACTTGACCGAAGGTTACTCCCCGCTGCGTGCGCACTTGGGGGAAGGCCCGCTTCGATTTTGATGCCATCCACCGGTGGATTCATTGCCGTTCTCCATATATCTTACCTATGGGCTACTGTTTCGCCTTGGTACCTGCCAGGCATCTTATGTGAGTCCCAAACTAGTTTCGTATCGAAAATTGCTTTCATAAACCCGAGGGCTATGACGACATGAGTCACTTTGTTCGCAGCCGTTCGAATCGTCTCTCTGGTAGTCGTCTCTTTGGGTAGAGCGGCTTGTCAGCCCTCATGTAGATCTAGACGCTCACCGGTTGTTGCATCTGAAAGGCCGTAGAGGTACAGGCACCATGATCAGACACTGGTGATACTGCTGGGTATCTGCGCTGGTTCTCATACGTTTAGGTGCATCAGCCACGGCAAGATCCCTTTTATTCTATCTTAGTGAGCATTTTCCGTATCGCTCTACAATACAGCGCAGTGATCCGTAATATGCAGTTGTTTTGTAGTCATCGACGCACAGAGGTCGTTTGTTTCCGTCATTTGTCGAGCTTCTTCGTAAGCTGGCGCAACCCAGGTTGAATCTCACCGAGTTTGTTCCTCGACATAGTCATCACTCTGCTTATTGCATCGGCTTCAGCCGCTCACTGTTTGCATTGCAAAGCAGAATGCAAAATTTGATGGGCTCGATTGAACCTGTGAGTGTGCACGCGAACTGCGATGTCTGCGCGCTTGCTTCATTCTTACGTCAGATTTGGACCCATATGCCTAAGCTGTGCTTTTCCTTCAGAATTGAATACTTCAGTTACTGTAGACGCGGGTGTTCTTTCCCGAGCACAAGGCATTTCTAGGTACACGCCGGCCCTCCAAAGTATGCAAGAAATTTCCCCAAACAAACCTGTTACGATCTTCGCGGTACAGCCACGCAAAGTCTGTTCGTTGGCAACGCGAGCTGCTCCACGTGGAGACTCCCCTTGGACTCGGGTGAGTTCCACCTGAACTGAAACTCGACGGAAATCCATTGTATCAGGGCCTGCTTACTCAGAATAAATAAAAATGTAAACTCGCGGCAAATCCCCGCTATCACTAGGTCAAGGTTCAAAGCTTGAGTCATCTGTTTCGCATTGCCTCGAGAGACATGGTCATTTTTTGTAACAAGGGATACAAGGTGATGTTTTTTCCTAAATATTATTCTTCCATGGTACTTCCTAACATCCGTGCTGTGTCGGGGCATTTCAGGAAAGTAACTGGCGAGAAACTGGGATGGGCGCTGGGGCGCTGGTGTTTTACTCCCGTGGGCGCCTTCATTTGGGCGCCTAACACGTGGGCGCTTAAGTGAGGCTGCGCGTTTCCTAGTCACTCCTAGTCATGCATCCGACGTTTTTGGATAGACTTGATCGAGAATAAGCAGGTCACTTCAACAAGCTGTTCCGTCGCATCTCTGCATACGGGGCTCGATCCAAATCATGCACAGGAAACCTTGCTTGAACGTCTGGTATTCTCCGAACCAGAACGATATCCGTCACACTGGTACCCGTATCTTTAGTAACGTATAAAAGGCCGCTGGGGCACTCCAGCTGCATCATCAACCTCCCAACCACATTCACTTCGAGCCTCATCTCTTCGTATTACCTTCTAATTATCTTCAACTTCTCCCCCTTTCGACTTAAAGCTAGATGCCTGGTCTCACTCCTATCTCCACGTCCCGCAACACCTTCGTTAAGGTCCACGACAGCGCATATGACTTCTTATCTGCGACACTACCCACCCTCCGTCGACACGAGAAATCGGCCAACATCGTTCTCGCTCATGCATTGAAGTTGCTTGGCACCGAGGCTGCCCTGACAGGCTGTCACTTTATCAATGAATCTGACGTGCACAGTTGGTGGAGCCAGTCGGCGCACTCGCCGGATAATATACGGTTCGGCCAGAACGAGCCGTTCTGGTTGACAGTTTGGTCATCACCATCTCCCTTCAGCCAACCCACGCTCGACCTTGTCTTGTCATGCGTCAACTGGACGCTCGGAGACTACCCCATCTTTTTGTGGACACCAAAAAGCCCATCGTCCATTTCGACTCAGTGGTTGACACCCCGCATCGACCTTCTCGCGGAGCATTTGCTCGACCTCGTTCCAGTAGAACGCGTCTTCTCCGTCTTCGGCATGACGATCCTTGCGAAGACCTTTGCGAGCTATTGGAGGCAGCTCACAAATATTGCCATTGAGCCGGAGCCCTTCTATGCGGCGTCATATACCTATTGCACCCTGGCAACGTTCAAGGAGTCGGATGCATCATTGCCCCAAGGAGATTTCATCCGCCGAGCCAACATGGGCGATCTCGAGCAGGTCGCCCAGCTGTGCAAGGAGTTCGCGGATGACTCGGTAAGTGATTCAATCCTTCGCTCACGGTTTCGTGGTATTCATGATCGTTGGCAACCCCTTTTTAGATATATTTCCCCTTGACCCTTGAGCGGGGAAGGATTGAGGCACGCGAACTCATCAGCAAGGGCTTGATCTGGGTGTACGAAGTCAACGGCGAGTGCACGACCATCTGCGCTGTCACGCGGAGCTCGCAGAATGTCAGTGCCGTCACCAAGGTTTATACCACTCCAAGATGGAGGCGCAGGGGATACGCGGAGCATCTTGTCCGCAACGTCACGCGGAGGTGAGTCTCCGAATCTCTTCATTCGCAGTGGACTCACAAATAGCTGATGATGATGATGATTCTCCAGGTTGTTGATGGATTGCGGCAAGAGCAGTGTGACGCTGTACGTCGGTCACAGCAACAGCGCCCAAAGGGTCTATGATCGTGTCGGATTCGTAGGCCTGTGTGGTAATGAAAAGCTTGATGGCGTCGAAGACTCCATAGAGTTGGGCTTCAAGACCGGTGCCCCGAGAGGTCACTGGTAAACGTTCGGACTTGATATCTTACTCTCTTCTTACTTAATCCAAAACCCATACACTAATACACTACTCACCCGTACTCGCATTCAGCGTACGGATTAATACTTCACAATTGTACTGTGTACAACTCGTTTCTTGGAACTTTCGCATTCCTCTGGTCAGGTCTTTCGTTTTACATCTATTGCGGATCTATCGCGGACATCGTTATCCCACTGTAGCAATTAGCACTGCGTGGAGGCATTACCCCAAGTACTGTTACACCCAATCTTGTTTATTAGTTATTGCAATCACACTATTCTGCGCCATCTCTCTCAATTACAGCTTTCTATGAGCGCAGGCTTTGTGCTAAGTCCGACCGTGAAAATATCGCAAATTCACTTCCTTCCACAATGCAGATAGGTCACCGAGCACTCCGAGGAGAAATACGGGACAAAAGGGGATCCGGGATATGGAGAGAACTTGTCATTTTTTTCAGGTAGCACGGGCCGCGTGTGTCTGGGAGACTCCGAGTCCAAAATTGTTCATTGCTGTGGGTCCCCACGGCGAAAGCTTATTCTCGGATCATTATAGATCAGTCGCGGATTTTCAATTATATATGTCCATTTCCCTTTAGGTTCTGATGTCGCAGCCGTAGGTTGGACATCAAACCACATCAACACGTGTGGACTAAGAGATCGTAAATTGAGAGGGGGCAGCGACAACCCAATGCAGGTTGTGTGGTTGACTCGGAACAGTGACCAAAGAGAATCATATACAATCAAACGGTGACAAGAGCCCGCCGGAAAGTTGTTGGTATGAATTCACCTGCGCGTCAACGTTCAGCAGAGAACTGGATTCATGTATTTTTATCAAGACGGTGGACGGCGCAATGTGCCGGAGGGAATAGCGGAATCTGTGTCTGCCTGTGTCCCCCTTCACACATCGCGCGATTGATGTACTATTACAACGGAAGTGTAGAGTTGTAGTCAGATCCGTTCGCCAACAACGATCAAGATAACAACGGTACGCGCAAGGAAACCAAGTAACGGACATGGTTTCGTTCCAAGAATGGAACAAGGGACAGCAAGGGACACCTACCGGGCATACGCCCGCAGTGTGCGAGATCACAAAATTAATAGGAGTTAGAAAAGAAAACTTTCCCGGCATCGGCTCCCTACGCCGATGACCTACTCACACGCCATTCCGATTTCCGCGAACAAAGTCCCCGCTATTCCCGCCCGTCTTTGCATTGACATAAATTTCCCCAATGACCATATCCTTTCCCGCGACGGCCTTGAGCATGTCCCACACTGTAAGCAGGCCAACCGACACGGCGGTCAGTGCCTCCATCTCAACTCCCGTCTTGCCCTCGCACGACACGGTCGCGACGCACTTGATACTGTAAGGGTGTTGCCGCTCATCGCCCTCCTGCGGCCCGCCGTTCGTTTGGGGTGTCCCTGCGAACGCGGAAGTCGAGGCGGCGAATCTGCGCACGGGTTCGGTCTCAGGAGTCAAGACAACGGAGACGTGGGTCAGCGGGAGCGGGTGACAGAGCGGGATGAGCTCCGCCGTGCGCTTGCACGCCATAATCGCGGCGAGCTGCGCCACGGCCATCACGTCGCCCTTTCTACGGGCCTTGGCCTTGGCCTTTTCGAGATCTCGCTTCTCCTCCAAATCGGAGACTGCTGAGTCTGAGTTTGAAAGAACGGAGGTGTTGATGTCGTCCTCTGACTCGAAGCCCGCGCCAGGTACGGACGTAGGCACTGGCGCGTGCGTGACTAGCTCATATGCGACGCGGGGCAAATGTATGCGCCCAACTGCGGTCGCTGTACGGCTTGTAGGACGCTTGTTGGAGACGTCGACCATGCAGGGTCGGCCTTCGGCGTCGATGTGAGTCAGTTTGGGGAGTTCGGCATGTCGAGATCGTTCAAATCCCGATTTGGTGGTCGCGAATCTGAGTTGAGCAAAAGAACAAGGTTGTGATGATGAAAATGGCGCTGTCGGGAACCAAGAACCATGATGGCGAGGGCTTCTCGCCAATGGAGAAATCCGAGTAAGATTGCTGTGAGATGCTATATAGATACCTATGAAACAAGCATTAGGATCATCGATGAAAACAATATGCATGGGAAGACGAACATCGTGCATGATAATGATACAAATCAACCACCGATGAGAATCATAGGTCTGTTCGTGATAACATCTATATCTTCCATACCGGCGTGTTTCTCCTTCTTGCCACGAACGGCTCTTCCAATTACCTGGAGCAGCTGTGAATCGTCTGCACCCACTCTCATCTGATCTCGCAGCGACACTTCCTTGGCATCGAACAGGCACACCTGCATCGGACACAAGTTCCAATATAAGATATTGAACGTACGAACAATCAATTTTGCAAAGCAAAAAGTGGTACAACATACCTTGATCTGGCCATCAGCTGTGAGCCTCAGTCGATTGCACGATCCGCAGAAATGGTCGGACATGCTACTGATGAATCCAATGCTGCCCTGATATCCAGGGATATGATATGATCTCGCCGTGTCGTTCAGCTCGTCCGTAACTTTTGCCAGATTCGGATGATTCTTGGAGATGCAAGACAGGATCTCGGCTGATGGAACCATTTTCGATTTATCCCACTTGTTTCCTGCCGCCCAGGGCCATCAGTAAGTCAACCGTGGGTAATGCAAAGCTGAATTCACCTGTGAAAGGCATGAACTCTATGAAACGGATGGACAAATTTCGATCCCTTGTCATCTCGACAAAATCTAGAATTTCCATATCGTTCAGGCCTTTGACGACGACGACGTTCATTTTCACAGATTTCAAATCCGAGGCGAGCGCCCGCCTCAGTGAGTGTAGTACGGCATCGTGACCCATACGACGAGTCAACATCTCGAATTTAAACGGGTCGAGGGTATCTAGGCTTGATTATATTTAACATTTAACGAATATTCAGGTGGCTAAATGGGGTGAAGGGGAGGAAGGCATACCTTAAATTGACATGGGTAAGGCCATTCTTCACCAAGTTGTCCAGATGTCGATGCAAAATAAGTCCATTGGTGGTCATACCGACGGATTCCAGACCGTGCTCTCGCAGCCCATTCAGACGTGCTAAATCAGGTGTGATAGTTTTGCGCGGATCAGCAAACGAGGGCCTCCAAAACTGATATCCGGGGATTCATCCACTTGCCGACGAGATCAACGATGCCCTTCCGAACGGTGGGTTCTCCACCAGTGAGCCGAATCTTGGTGACGCCACTTTTGACGAACAGTGTTGCCAAACGAATGATCTCATCGTCCGTCAAGATGCTTGATTTGGGGGACAGGGAAACGCCGTCGCTCGGCATGCAATAGAAACCTGTCCACCGCGAACAGGAAGAACAGCCGGTCATCAAGAAGATGGAGGAAAGGAGGAGAGATTGATGAAAACACACACATCGTAGATTGCAACGCTCCGTGAGGGAAATGCGCAGGTAATTGTGTCTACGCCCAAAAGTGTCTACCAAGGAAGGTGAAACAGAAGAAGGGACAGCATCAATCTGGGCAATTCGGGACTGGAAGGGGTAAATTTGGTGAAACACATCAGTAAACGGGCTATCCAATTTGAACAACACTGACGCGAATGAGTTCCCTTCGACTTGGGGGGACAGGTTGCGCATGGTTCAATCCAGACGGAGACGTGTAGTGCCGTGCACTGATTCGAATTTCAGGATTTGTCACGAGAGGGGCGCGTACCGTCAAGTGCGCGCGATGTGTACCACCTATGATTTTCCACATAAAGACAAAAAAAGCGAGGAGAAAAGTGTAGCGGTGGTGCGAAAGGTACGGGGACTGTTACAAGATGGAGATGTGGGCGGTCATACGTTCATGATCAAGGACGGTGGAGAACATCCTCCGCGATCGACCAAAGGGAGACGAGGACACTTCAGATCTCAGATCTCAACAGCTCGAACCAAGTTTTCCTTTTTAGGACTGGATGAACATCCAATCAACTTTTTGTCGGCATTGGCCCTCGAGCCTTGCAAGCTGTCCATCACGATGAACACAGACTCTCGTCCGATAAATCCCTCATTGAATCTCTTGCACGTTTCACCCGTCTGTGCATTGCTCATCGCGATCTCACTCGGTGCTCTGCTCAGCTTTTGGCCCCCTTCGCCGAGAGGGGAGCAAGATGTTATTCTGGGATCTCAAATCCGCATTGAGCAACTGCCCCGTTTGCCTCCCGCGTCCTATCGCCCCAATGCTGAGGCCCTCTTTTTCCCCTTTTCTCTGCTGACCCCCGATAATGCATATGAATTAGGAAAATCGCCTGACACGACGGCCGTGATCCTCAACTGGTCACGGTTCCCCAACGTCCAGCGTATCACGTCTCTCTTCTGCGGGCCCGAGCTGGATGGAATTATCAAGGAAGTCATCGTCTGGAACAATAATCCAAAGGCGCTCTCGTATCATGTGGGCCCACCGTGCTGTTCCTTTTCTTTGTAGACTTGTCTTGCCGACGGCATAGGTGATGATCAGGACTTTGTCAACACTACATGCTCGAGAACTAAGCTCAGAATATACAATTCTCCGGAGAACGTGTATTTCCATGCGAGGTTCCTTGGGTGTTCGCAGGCGAACACAGTATATTGCTATACACAAGTATCGCACTCAAATAATCGTCTTGGTTGCATTATTCTCACATCGCCAACGGTCGTTTCCTTAGGATGATGACTACCTTGTCCTTCCTGAAATCATTGAAGCACTCCATTCACGCGTCTCCGAAAGCAGTCATCCGATCGCCATTCATCTTCTTCCTGCACACGAACACTTGACCACTTCCCTCCGTGCCATCACGGAGAGCCCTCCTTCCAATATACACACATCCTTTGCATGGCTAGGCCATGGCACGATCTTTCATCGTTCCTTGGCAACCTCCTTCCTCTCTCTCCTCAGTCATGACCATCTCAACGCCTCTGATGAAGAATTGAAGATGGCTGATAATTATTTCAGTATCCTTAGAAACGAGCTTCCCGAAACTTGGTTTGATCAAGGGATTGAACTGGGCGGAGGCCAGGCGTTTACGGTCGGCGCGGTTGGCGACGCAAGAAACAAAATTCATACCGTAGGCATATTATTCCGCCTTCAGTTGTCAAAGAGCCAGCATTCAACTGCTTGTTTTTCCGTGTAGCTTCGAGCTGCCACATACCTCGACTCGTTATTAGCATGCGGCAAGTCTCCTTGTCTAAAAAATGTGGATCACCAGGGCGACCATCCCTATGTGTCCATAGAGAACTTCGTGCGGGAAGCACCGCAAATGACGAGTCGCGCTCCGTGCTTCGGCCGTCCATGCCTGTTAGAAACCACGATTCCTCTTCTACCAGACTCTATCAGTCATTCGGCGGACTCCAGCGTAGATGTCCTGTCTCTTGAGAAGCACAACTTGGAAGTTCTGGGCGAAGAGCGCAAGGATCACTACCTGAACAATCCTCCCTCCTTGGCCGTAGATGGCCGACCCGACACAGTATTTCGCAGTCGAGAAAGTAATCAGAGTCTTGCTCTGATTCAGAACGTCGAGCTCATGGTGGAATAGGTGCGAAAATCGGCGATTCGATCGTATTGGATATGTTAGAAGATGTCGAGCCGTACTGGTCTGTCGCAGAAATGACGTGGCTCGTGGACGAGGCAACGGAGAGCATTCTTTCCGGTTGCACTTTCGAAACATCCATGGACGGCCGGAGCTGGGTGAGCTATACCTTTACGTCCTCCATTCTTTCGTGAGTCACTGACATCTACCACAGATTCCTGTGCTTATGCGCGTGCTCTCTTGCTCTGACGTACCACCTCTCAAAGGCGCTCAAACGCGGCAAAGCCCCGAAATCCCTCGGCTCCGAGAGTGCAGTGTTCGGATGACGGACGAAAAATTTCCTCTCCATGCACGATTTTTTCCGGGCTCAGTTTGAGGGCGGAAATGGAAAGGTGACATGGGCAGTTTATGAGGTGTGGATGCGAGGCAAGCGGAAGCAAATATTGTGATCTCTCGTTATCGCATAAACAACTGACTGCTCGGCAAATGATGAAATATCTGACTTCTTCGAACACTTTTTGCGAGAATAGACTCAGAGTGAGCGTTGTGCTCGAGGAGAGTCCTTGAGTGCATGGGGAGTCTAAACGCTGAACGTGAACGTTGAACGTTAACACTTGCACTGGTTTTTCCCTGGCTTGGTCCGGGCCGGCCACGTAAATTGCCGTTTGGTGTAGCTTAAGTACGTCACGGACCGATTAGCGCCCACTGATGTGAACGCGGGGAAAATGACTTGCTGGAACCATTCGGTGGGAACCTCACGACCACTAACTTGCATAGTCATCCTCCTCTTCTCGCCCACTCCACACACCATCGCACCGTTTTCACTCAGCGTTTTTAAAAGTAAACAAACTCGAAGCGGCATTTCAGTCTTTCGAGAATGCTCGCCCGTCACGCGCTCCGCCGCGCGGTCACCACCCTCCCTCGGGCTAGTGCCCAACGCGCGATATCCGTTCAGGTGAATCGGCCGTTCAGCGTCGTTTATGTTACTGATATGCGCGTGTTTGACGACAGTCGCTGCTTCACGGGTCCCCAGACGCGCAGCAGGCGGGCGATATTGAGGTGCAGCAGCATTCGAGGCTGGTCGCGCGGGGCAAGTATCTTCACGCTTTCGAAGGTGCGTTTGCCAGTTTTTTGTTACATCGATTTTGTTATGCACGTGTCACGGGTTTATACTGTACGCGGTGCTTGGTGATGTGGGTTCGGGCGCTGATGTGCTGAGGTAGTCCATAGGGTGAAGCCTGGGAACGTGGAGGAGTACAAGCAAGCTGCGTCAGTACTCGTTTATTTCCTGAAACCCTTTCAGGTCGAGATTTGCTGATTGGCGTATCTATGTACAGGGAAAAATACTACACGGGTCTTAGGGACGATAAGGATCTGAAGGTCAAGTTGACGGGCAATTGGGAGACCATCATTGGCGAACAGGATACCTTCTGTACGTGGCCCTTCGATCCCCTGATTCTTTCTTTCATTTCTTTTGGATGCCCTAATGCACATTGCTGCTTTCAGACCACATCCTAGAGTACGAGAACTACGCAGGCTTCGATAAGGCGTTGGAGAAGATGCGAGGATCCGAAGTACGTCCCCCTATCACATGCCACGTCCTCTACGCACGCTCATCGTTGTTTCCGGCCTAGCACGCACAAGCCTACAAAGCCCTCGTGTCTCACCTGACCTCGCGCAGCTCCCAACTGAATCAAGAGTTTGCGTTCCTGCCCACCGTCCCGCCCCAGGAGCGCGGGGGCATTTTCGAGCTGAGGACGTACCAGTTGAACCCAGGCACCCTGCTCGAATGGGAATCTACCTGGTACGCTTCCCTCGTCCCCGATGCGATGCATATGAGTATAACGTTTGGTTCTTACCGTCCAGGCGCCGCGGGATCGACGCGCGAAAGAAGTTCGTCTCGCCGGTCGGCGCGTGGTACGCCCAGGTGGGACGGCTGCACCAGGTGCACCACATGTGGCAGTATCCGTAAGTCCAGTCCATCTCCCTTCCATCTTCATCCTCATCGATCGGACCGTCGGACATGCTCTGTGGGTGTGCTCATGTGGCTTCTGGCCTGATGCAGGAATCTGGAGACGCGGAAGGAGATGCGCGAGCAGGCGTGGCAGCTGGACGGGTGGGCGGACACCGTGTTCAAGGTGCGTCCTTCTCGAGTCTTCTCGACCGCAGACCCATTCGTGCGGGAATTGAAATTGATTTTGTCCTTGACCTGTAGACGGCGCAGTTGGCGAAGTTTATGGACTCGTACATCATGCTCCCGTTGCCGTTCAGCCCGCTGAAGTAGGCTGAATCGCGAACCGACTGCGCGTCTCTCCTTTTTAGGGACTCGTGTGGGTCTCAGGCTTGATTTCCCGTGGTTTCGAATGGCACGCGGTGGGATAGGGACTACAATTGTGTACTTTGATACCGGACGGTTGATTCTTTGCTGATCATTTTTTGTATACTATTCAAGCCGAGAAATTTACCAAGCGTTTTCCATCTGCTTGGCATATGGACGAGCAGAGTGACCTATTTGACCACGCACTGCACTGCAGCTACGATGTAAAGTACACATCGACGTCCGAGTGTCCATCGACCAGGTAGCAAACTCTGCTTGCTTGCAGTTGATTGCGAGACAGCATGACCATGAGGCTCCGACCCCATTGCAACTGGGTGCGTGCCCGTCTGATGTGCCGGGACGTGGTATAACGATGAACTACGACTATACTACTATACAAACTGCGTACCTTACCGCGACGGGGATTAAATGAGCATGTACGTATCTATGAATGCGAGGGGATGCGATAACGTGTGTACGGATGGGTCAGAGCATGACCGTCGCTCTCGACGTTCAAAATGCCTCCAAGTCCAAAACGGACCCCGCAGCTAGCGCTCACCGCCCACCGCCCTCCTCCTCCTCACGATCCGACGACGCGTCCCACGGATCGTCCGCGATGCTCCGCGCCCTGCGACGCCCCGCGCCCGCGCCCGACGACGCTTCGGAACCGAGAGCGGGTCCGAGGCCTTCGACCTCGCGCGCGAGCAGGTCGGCGACGCCGAGGTAGAAGGTGGCGGGTCGGAACTTGATCTCGCGACCGCGGAATTCGGCCCATTTGTAGCGGGCGGTGTTGATCCACCCGACGAGGTCGAGGTGGTTCACGTCTTCGAGCGTGCCGAGGTACGTGCCCTTTTATTTTTATTTTTATTTTCGTTGTTATTTTTGGGGGGAGNNNGGGNAGGGAANGGGAAGGGGGGAGGGGGGGACGCACCCATTTGGACGACTCGACGGAGACGAGGCCGTCGTTGGGGCCTTCTTTCTCGAGGATCACGGAGTGCGGCCACCTGCAAAGGAAGGGTCAGTCTGCTCGGTTTTTTTCCCCTGAACCAATGGGTGGACAGCGAGTCGCGCGCTCACTTCCACGTATCGATCAGCCCGGGCTCGTACACGGCGCCCCAGCTGTAATACTTGACTCCGGGCACGTCGGGTGTCTCCTCGTTGAAGCGCCGCATGCTGTCGCGGGTCAGGGACTCGAACGCCTTGCCGTCGCCACCGCCGTTCGGGAGCATGTCGAGGAGCGCGAGGACGGATGGGATGCGTGCGCGTCCGACGGTCTCGAGGAAGTGGTCTGCGAAGGAGGAGCCTCGGTGCGGGGTCGCGATCGTGGTCAGGGAGAGGACGGAGAAGGTGTGGTCATGCAGTTGGCTGGTCAGGTAACGGCAGTCGAGGCCGCCCTGAAGGGAGAACCGTCAGTACGTGAAGAGCGAGAACGAGAGGGGCCGCTGACCATGCTGTGACCTGCGCGGCGCGGCTGTGAATATGGTTTTTTCTTCGAGGGGGCGGGATGGACGTACCGATGAGATGGACGGCTTTGCCGGGATATGCCTCTTCGATCTTCTGTTCGAGGACCTTGGCGCGGTCGACGGGACTGCTGGTGGCTGGCACGCGGGTGGTGAGGACCTTTGTGCCGTTGGCCTCCAGGACCTCTTTGATTCCGCGCCAATGGGTGACTTCCAGTGGCGCGATCGAAGGGCCGATGGTGAGAGAGTCGAAGCCAAGAAGGCCATGACAGAACACGATGGGATTGTTCGGCGAGAGGTCTGCAACGCGAAATGAATATGAAATGCGATATGGAAAAGTGGGAACGGGGGAGTGGGAAGACGAGCGGACGGCGCGACGACGTACATTTCTTTTGGATTTTGCCTCGTTCTTCTTCGACTGTCGGTGCGCGGTCGTCGTCGTCCAGCAAATGATCGACGTTCTCTTTATTGTCGCCCTGGAACCACCTCCACGCGGAGACGGTGCTATAGCTCATGTTCGAATGCACGCTCGGTCGTCGAGAGGGAGGAGCATTGACGATGGAGGTGCGATCACGCTCGCGGAGGGAACGGAGGGTATCGAGGGACTTTCGGGTCGGCGGGGAGTGTTCGAGGATGATGGGTGAGCCGGGAGCCTGGGGGTCTGGTGTAGAATCGTAGAGCGTTTCGCAGGGAGGTATGGAGGAAAGGGAGGAGATGGGGAGGGTGGAGAGAGTGAGGGTGCGGAGGTGGGGAGTAGCGGTGGGCGGAGGTATGGGGAGTCTTTGGGCTTCTTCAGATGCCATGATCACGATATTGCTGGTTATCAAAGGGAAACCCATTGTCAGTAAACGTTGATACGCATCCGAGAGACATTTGAATCTGTGCGTGTGCCACCCCATACAGCATACCCATACCCATGAAACTTCGATCCAGCATCGCTCCTCCTAGATCGGCTCAGTGCACAGACGAGTCTCGCAAACCCCTCGTCCTACTTCACATCTCGCACCGTATATCATTTCGATGACAGGGAGATCCGGCACGCAATGTGCTCGCCACTCACCTTCGAGTTCACAAATACAGATGCAGCTGCGTCGCGAGCGAACTTTCTAACTTCCCTGTTATATGCGATTCTTCTACTCCCTTGCGAGTGTCGTGTACCGTCTTGAACTGTTTATCAATGTACTTGCTATGAGTGCAATGAAACTTTGAGATGAAATGACAAAACTCGCGGTTGTGGCGCGGACGAGCGTGTGGGTCGCTACTTGGACTCTACTTGGTCGCTACCGTGACCTTCGTAGGATGCCTTTCAAAATGAAGGACTCAAGCTAGTCAAGTCCACCTACGTTTACGTTCTGCACTCTGAGCTCGGAAAAAATTTCACAAAATTGTCTATGGAAATCGAACAACAGGAACATGCTACATTTTGACAGAATTTCTTACTTCTCCAAACCTACAACCATCAATGCCCCCGATGATGAATTTATTCCTTCCGTCCATCCTTTTTCCAATCCTTATGACCGTAACGCAATTGGCACACGTTGCGAGGTCCATACTCCATTCACTCTTTCCTGTACTTCTGGTAGTAGTGGATAAGACCCGTGGTCTGAACAGAAATGACCAGTTCAGTAAACGCAGCACACACAAAACGGGAAAAACCCGAGCAAGAACGTACCGAACTGTCATGGCCCTTGACGTCTTCCGGCTTGCCCAACTGCGCCAGGATGTTCTTAGCGAGCACTTTACCGAGCTCGACGCCCATTTGATCTGCACGCGCAGCTCAACGGTCAGTCTCAGTACAGTGGAGGGGCGAAGGGGGACGTACCGAAGGAGTTGATGCCCCAGATGACGCCCTGCGTGAAGATCTTGTGCTCGTAGAGCGCGATCAGCGAGCCGAGGGTGGCGGGCGTGAGCAGTGGGAAGATGATGCTATTGCTCGGCCTGTTACCCTCGAATACCTTGCTCTTCACCAGAGCCTCGCTCGCATTCGGACCGACCTCCTACCCATCGCAATAGACAAGACAAAGTAAGAGAAGAATCAATGGATGGTCGAGAGAAGGACGCAGGCAAACTGGAAAGAGCGATGCACACCTTGCGAACCTGCTCCTCGGTCTTGCCGAATGCGAGCGCCTCAGGCTGCGCGAAGAAGTTGCTGAGCAGGATACGGTGGTGCAATGAGTTGCGGATCGGATTGTGCGTCGTCGCAGGCGCAAGGAAGTCAGTCGGGACGAGCTTCGTACCCTGGTGCAGGAGTTGGTAGAACGAGTGTTGCCCGTTCGTGCCGGCCGCGCCCCAGATGATGGGCTGCCCAAACGCATCAGTATGCGATACGCGTTTAAATAACAGGATGGTGATGGGGACGTACGCCGGTCTGATAGTTCACACGCTGCCCACCCTTGGTGACAAATTTGCCGTTAGACTCCATGTCACCCTGCTGGAAGTAGTCTGCGAACTTGTGCAGGTACTGGTCGTACGGGAGCAGCGCGTGTGTCTGGGCACCTGAAGTCGTGAATGGGGGAGATCAGTCATAGATCAGCAAGGGGAGGTAGAAAGTTCTACGCACCGTAAAAGTCATTGTACCAGAGCCCGATGACAGCCATCAAGACTGGCAAATTGTCCTCGAGCTTTGTCTGGCGGAAGTGCTTGTCCATGTCGTGCGCGCCCTTCAGCAGCTCCTCAAACTTGTCGAACCCGATCACCAGCGCGATCGACAGCCCGATGGCGCTCCAGAGGCTGTACCGACCGCCAACCCAATCCCAGAAGCCGAACATATTATCCTTGGAGATACCAAACGCGGTGACGGCCTTCTCGTTCGTGCTGAGCGCGACAAAGTGCTTCGCGACGTGCGCCTTGTCGCCCGCGGCGGCGAGGAACCACTCACGCGCACTCTCAGCATTAGTGATCGTCTCCTGGGTGGTGAACGTCTTGGATGCAATGATGAACAGCGTGCGCTCCGGGTCGCACTCGCGCAGCGTCTCCGCGAGGTGCGTCCCATCGATATTGGACACAAAGTGCGCGGCAAGGTCACGTTTCGCGTACGGCCGCAGTGCCTCAGTCACCATCACGGGTCCCAGATCGGACCCGCCGATACCGATATTGACGATGGTGTTGATCGTCTTGCCCGTATAGCCTTTCCACGCACCGCTCCGGACGGCGTCGGTAAATTCTTGGATGTGTTTCAGCACGGGCGTCACCTCGCTCACGCCCGCCTCGCCAATCGTCCACTCATCGAAGTTGCGGAGCGCTACGTGCAGCACGGCGCGGTCCTCGCTCGTGTTGATATGCTCACCCGAGAACATCTTGTCCCGGAACTCCTCGACGCCGGCCTCGCGCGCGAGATCGAGCAAGACATCGAGGATCGGCTGAGTGATGAGGTTCTTAGAGTAGTCGAGAAGGAACGTATTGGCGGGGTTGGATGTCGAGACGTATTCTTTGGAGAACCTGGAGAAGCGGGAAGGGTCGGCGGCGAACAGGTTCTTGAGGACAAGCTTATCCTTCTCAGAGCCGTAGATCTGCTGGAGTTTCTTCCATGCGGCGTAATCTGCGGACGATCAGTTGTTTTCTGGGGTCAAGTGTTTAGCACACCGCACCAGAAGCGAGTTTTCCAGACATGATTGAGGGTTGGGCAAGTGGGAGACTGGAGAGGAGAGAAAGGATGATGCTATATACACCGGATCCAAAGCGGATCCAAAGCTCTGTGAATTCTCCATAAGCCGCCAAATCCTTTGCCGCGAAGATTTATACCAATCCAGTGTCGTTGCTCTCACTTTCCGTTGCTACGCACGCTGTGATCTGTGTGACTGTGTGCGACACTATCTCCCTGCAACGAATGGTTCAACAGCGATTTGTGTTCGCCAGCTAATCGCACGTTCGCGCGCATGCTGCAAAAGAGATCGTGACCTCATAATTACCATCACGTGTTTGTAAGTTACAAGAGCCTTAGACAGATTATTTAAATTCATATGATGGAAAATCGTCAAGCACAATTAGCATACATAAGTATCCCTTCTGACAGTGACATACAGATGAACAAGATGTGAACCCGTGCTTAACCGTATCTCTATCCAATAAATGCTCCGCCGCGCGCCCAACTGGCGCGTAAACCGCGGACAAGGGACATGTGACAACATTCGAGACGAGGCGTCAGATCACGTTCAGTAGGGAGAATGATTAGTGATGCGTTAAGAGAGGTGGGGCGGGCCGAAAGTATCTTCAAATTGAGTTAACCAAGAAGGCGAAAGTCTTGTAGAAAACGCTGTAGGCAACGACATCATGATGGCCCGGAGATAGCAAAGAAGTCTCGTCGAGAACTAGACTGGCGACCAAGTTTTTACCCATCGAGAACGCTGTCTCATTCTCGCACGTGTAATCTCTGGATGAAGTATGTGAGAGGTGCATATGTTTGATGACAACGTATTCTGGTTCCACTGAAGAGAAGATGCGATTAAGGAACACAAGGTAATATCGGAACATACGTTGCCCTTCCGACAGCTCTCGTGCATGTTTGAGCATGGCTTTGAAGTGCCGTTGAGAGTGTGAACCCAGCGTTCCGATTACTTATCATCACCACTTTCCGACTTGATGTCCAACTTCGGTGATGCTTGTCAAGTCACCACCCAATGATACTATCCATTACAAGCATCGTAAAATACTCGCAACTTCTTCCATCAGCCTTTCCTGAAGGGAAGAGACATGCATGGAGTTGGAAGTAAGGGTGAGACACATGCCGACAGTCAAGCGCAGCCAAGAATTTAGTTTTTGAGACGAGCAAAGGATTGTGGTGAACACAAACGTCCAGAAAGGTTCCACAGTCAATCACGATGGATTTGACTCTTCTTGGAGGGCTGCAAGGCTATGGCGAGCGATGGCGCGATTGCACGGTATACCTATGCACCATAAGGCGGAAGCTTAAGGAAGCATCATCATTCTTCTGTTGGCGCGCTGAAAGAGGTAAGTTACTTAGACATGTGCGAAGACTCACCGGCGAAACACCGCTGTATAAGCACGACTGTCAGATTCGGTGGACAAGACCCGGCCATCGCATGGAGTTCCTTCAAGTCGGCTTAGTCATGCTCCTTTCGACAGAATGACGATATCGAGTCCTTGCTATATCTGGTCGTATAAAGTCGCTAAACTCATGTTGCATCTGTAATATCGTTTCTCCTTCCCCTTACCCCCCACATTTCATCCCATTCACGCCAGACGATGGCCCCAGTCGCTCTCAACGGATCCAACGAGCACACACATACCAATGGTTACCACCTGAAAAAAGTTCACGAGCCATTCCTGGACGGGTTTGGGACACGCGCAATTCACGTCGGTTCAGAACCAGATCGTGAGACCGGCGCCGTGATACCTTCCATCTCTTTGAGCACTACATATAAGCAGCATGGTGTGGGGGTCCACAAGGTGTGTATCTCCATCTGTCAGAGTTTTTTTTCGATGCTCACACCTTTTTCAGGGCTACGAGTACTCGCGATCCGGAAATCCCAATCGCAATGCATTAGAGCGTACCCTCGCATCACTAGAATCCGGCGGTGCATACGCACTCGCATTCGCGTCGGGCTCCGCAACGACGGCCACCGTAATCTCATCCTTAGGTCCTAACGCGCACGTAGTCAGCGTGAACGACGTCTACGGCGGAACGTTCCGCTACATGGCGCGCGTCGCGAAAGAAAACCAAGGTCTTGAGACCACGTTTTGTCGACCTCGAAAACGCCGATGAAGCAGAAATCAAGGGTTCTCTTCGGGAAAATACCAAGGTGCGCACCTTCTGTCTCCACGTGCACGCATAACTTTTGACATGATTGTGAATCCTTTAGCTCATCTGGATAGAATCCCCCACAAATCCTACCCTGCGCCTAATTGACATCCCCCGCATCGTCTCCATTGCCCGTGCACACCCCTCCAAACCCCTGGTCCTCGTCGACAACACATTCCTCTCACCCTTTTACTCTTCCCCGCTGCTGCAAGGGGCCGACATTGTCATGCACTCGCTCACTAAATACGTGAACGGGCACTCTGACGTCGTCATGGGCGCGCTGATACTGCCCGCACACCGCAGTGCGACACTTGAGCGCCTGGCATTCCTACAGAACGCGATTGGCGCAGTGCCAAGCCCGCACGACTGCTGGCTCGCGCAGCGGGGTGCCAAGACGCTGCACCTGCGCATGAAGGCTCACGGACGCAACGCACTGGCCGTAGCGCGCGCGCTGGCCGCCAGCCCTCACGTCACAGATGTCATCTACCCGGGGCTCTCAACGCACCCGCGCAACGCGCTCGCCCGCCGCTCCCTCTCCCCGCACGCCGAGCGTTTTGTCAATACGTTCCTCGCTGCTCCCCAAGACGTCCCGCACGACGGGTCGTTTCCTTATGGTGGTATGATTTCGTTTAGGATCCGCGGTGGACTTGAGGAGGCGCAACGGTTCCTCAAGGCGACGAGACTATTCATCTTGGCGGAGAGTTTGGGCGGCGTGGAGAGTCTTGCGGAGTTGCCGGCGTTGATGACGCACGGGAGCATTCCTCCGAAGGAGCGGGAGCAGCTGGGCATTGGGGAGAACTTGATCCGGTTGTCGGTGGGTGTCGAGGAAGAAGAGGATTTGGTGAGAGATGTGTTACAGGCGCTTCAGGTTGCTGTCGTGGGTGACTCAACCAGGTCTGAGTGAACTTGTCGTGTATGACGGTCTCTTAGAGGAACTACCACCAGGGAGTCCCAGTTGGGATGCTTAGAGCTACTGTTAGAGGCTCGTTCTTCGCACATTACTATTATTATTTCTCTGTATCTTACATATACCTCGCTACTCAAGCTACAAGTCTCAGGCTACATGTCAGGCTACAGTTTGTGTGAAATATCTCAGTTTGGGCATTCAGTATTCAATTTTGTCGGTTTCTATCAAGTATACATAATATCCAATTTATTTTTTTGAATCTTTCTGCATCTTCTTTATCGCACGTGACTTTCACCCATGCTCGCGAAAACTCGCCACGTTCTGCCAGTTCGAACTGCCCATCCCTCTTTGCTTCACGAACGCGTCTCCATCCCCTGCTACCAATTTTTTATTGACATTATCACCTGCTTTTCAATTGTCGTGCAAAACATCCAATATCATCTATATTTCCTTAACCACTGAGTGCAGCCCGAGCCTCGGACGACAGTATAGCTTACAGCTTCCGGAGGGTATGAGTACCAAGGCTAATTAGCAAACTCGACGTTAAGCATGCATATCAAAGGTCAGGCTTGAGATGAATTGTCCGACCGTCGTAGAGTGTTACTTTTTCTCTGACATCATGTCGCTGAGTTGCCGTGAAATTGCAGCGTATGCCCGTCGTTGATCGTGATACACGCACTTTGTAAATACAGGGTCAGTGCTTTCACCGTGCGACGTTGCTTTCTATTGATTTCAAAGCAGTGGAACCTGATCCAAGTTGTCGAAAACTCTAACAAACGATGAAGCCGGCGTGTGTTAGAACATGCTCCGCTGGCTCAGCGACGGTTCAGCGAAGTGAATTTGATGAGTGAGCCCTTGACTACTGTACACCTGGTAGTCCGTGCTTAACGACTTCTATTATCCCCCCCTTTCCTGCCTACATTGTGCTGCATTGCTGCACATCTGGAACGATTTTTTTTAAATATACCAGACGTGTATGCGGATTGAGACGCCAGAATTTTACTCCTCGCTACGATCGAAGACATTATTACCCCAAGGTCGCAGAGTGTCTCCAACTCAGGGTCAGGTACAGATTGCCCCCAGATCTTATGTGCCGTGCATTGCGACCGTCTGATCGCAGTCAAGTCCTTCTCAATGGATAGTTGGTGAGGTAAGTCCTCTCAGTTTCCGCGCAAGTAGGCTACACAGTGAATTGAATTACCTTTGCCAGACTCAGACCTTGTTGAGCTGTGCAATAACCACCATCTATGGTGAGACTCTGCGCTTCGCTTTGGTTGCCATCCAAACTTGATATGATTGGATCAGGCCTGTGGGCGAGCGTCAAGTCTATTGTAGTTGCCACCGAAAGCATTTGATCACGAAACCGGCGCAGTTTTTTCAGATCTCATGTCGTAATGACTCTAAGGGAGACAGCTATGTGAAGAATCTCAGGCTTCCAGGTCTTCTCTGATTCATGGAAGCCCACCCTCCGACGACCGACGATGAACGGCAGGACGAAGATCATTGTTGATATTCTGTGCATACCTGCAATATCATTACAGGCACAGGGACGAGACGTTTCTTTGCTGGTCGAAGTCAGAAGCGAAGCGTTGATTCTGTCCAGAACCTCTCACGATGAGGTGGACGCGCCCCTCATCCATGAGCATCCGGTAGTGATGACAATCCTCCCTATATGTTGAACAGAGCCCGCTGGAACACGGCTCTGGTTTTGTCTCTCCTATCTGTGCGGGTGCGTGTTTTCTTGCACAATTGAGTACACATAGCAAAATGAATGATTCCTATTTTTACTTGACGTCATGTTGATCGATTTATACCTATTTGTGAAACGTGATGGAAATCACAGGAAGTTCTACCTCCGCAATCCGCAGAAACCTATTCACTCTCGGAGATATGCGTTGATAACACGCTCTACACTTCCAGTTTTCGACCAAATGAATGCAGCCCAAGTCCAAGCCGAGAATCCTCACACAAGTTCTTAAGGTACTTCGGCGTTCGACTTTACCTCCACATACTCGAAGTCGTTCTTGACGGTCATGACCTCCCCAAGCGAAAGTGTGAGTGAGGTGGTGAGGACAAAGTTCGGCCCCCTGCTTTTAGGCGTCATCGTCACTGCGATGTGAGTCCCTACGCCTCATAACTCAATGCTCACCGAGCTATTCATCGTGGACGACATACACATTTTCGACTGATTCGAACTATAGACTGTATGGTGTAACGTTTCTGCAGACCATTTATTACTTTGATCACTACCCGAAGGACACGATTGTGTTGAAAGCGACGGCACGTCGACATGTCCCTGTACAGTCCTAGGGCGACTTATGTGACCTTTTTTGTCTCATCATCGTAGGTCGCTGCGTTGTGGTGAGTCTCCGCAGTGTGTGCGGCCGCGTGCCGTTTGTCGTACGAAAAATATTTCACCAGGATTATCGATACTCTGATCATGGCACTGGATTGTCACGTGGTGTACTACTACTCTATCCTGAGATTTGGTGATGCATCGGCACTTGGTGAACAGACATGGTTCGTTCCGGCTATTAATTTTGACTCGATCGTACAAAGATGCTAATCTACATGTGCTCAATCACAGGACCATGGATGTGAGTCTTCGAGAGTAATTTTTTAAACTATCTGCCTCTGCTATCATTTGACTGCAATCTTTATCATGATCAGCTCGAGAGCTCGCTCACTGTTGAGTTATTTTCAACCATCTTCCACATCAGCTATCTTGACCAAATATCTAATGCAGGGCTTCGTGATGTTTCTATGTCAAATGTAAGTGTACTATAAAACGTTTCGCGGGTTTATGCCAACTTCACGATTCTTTAGGTTTTTCGTCTTTCGAATACGAAGATGTACGTATCTACGTTCAGCTGACATCTATAGAACGTCCTGAGTTGAAATTCTCAGTGAACAAGGGATTTTATCCGAACTCCAAGCTCGCGAAGTGGACATTTTACTTTCTGGTCCGTCTTATTTACTCTTCATACTTTTCCAGGGCAACCGGATTAAGCACCCGATATCCAGTCTCTGCTCACGATAGCGACATTCGCGACTAGCTTGGGTGCGTGCCGTACCCTGGCATCTTGGCTAAATCCGCTCACTCGCACCTCTTCCTAGCCATCACCGTAATTGTGTAAGTCATTTTAATTGATCATTGAAGAGAAGGCCGCATCAATACCATGCTCAATATGCAGCTTTTCGAAGGCGGTTTGGAGCACGGTCACCACAGGAATGGTACATGTAAAAGTTCATCTATCGCAACCTCTTTGAGTGTCAATGAACTTTATCTTGTTTACAATTCAGTCACTTTTCATTGGAAATGTTTCCCTCGCCGCTGCTGTCGACTTCTTCATCACAATCGTTCTGTGCATTCCCTTGTATTCAAATCGCAGCGGGCTCCAGAGGTAAATCCTTCATATCTTTATTATTTACATACTCAGTTCCCTAGTTGACGGACGCGTCTCAGCTCAAACATCATCAACCGACTCATAACATTCATGATTACCCGGGGGATCATCACGAAGTCAGTATCAATGCTTTTCCTGAGAGGAGAGGCGGGATGCTCAGAGTTCCTGTTTTAGTGTCAACCAAATACTCAGTTTGATAACTGTTCGTATGCTATACTCTTTCTGTTAGCTCCGTTGTTGCTCACTGCACGGATCTAGTATATCGCCCTTGATTTTAATTCAACCTGGACTTTTTTCCATCTGATCACCAGCAAAAGTTCATACCTCTATCAGCTCGATACGGAAAGGTTCTGCTGACCACCTTCCTGTTCCAGTCTATACAAATGCAGTTTTGGCCAGGTATGATTGCATCCCTCCCTCTCTTGATAATCAAACGTTGACGCCGCTACATAGTCTGAATAATCGATCACCCAGAGTTGAAGATCCGACATTCACGTCTCACGTTGGCTATTCGGTAAATAATCTCAGACTTCCTCACATAGTAATTGGCGCTGATTTGATGACAGTCAGCTGGAGAGCTGTATCAAGATGGTCCGACCCGATGACCGTGTCGGGAGACTTAGTGTTCTGAAAATATCGTCAACAGATTCGAGATTGTATCATGGCATGCTTGATTTATGAAAGTTGTAACCACTGAAAAGTTCTTGATCCAGAACGATTCGCAATTTCAACAGCATGTCTCATAACAACCCAGGGTAAGCAGACATCAATGTCGAGTTTCGCCCAGAAAGCAATACATGCTTTGTACGAGAGAAGAGTTTCGAGGATGTCGAAGCTTTATTTCGGAGCGAATTAAGTCGTGTGTATGGAGGAGAGGCTTTATGCTATCTGATGCATACCTCTTTCGCTGGCAGCGCAACTTGATATCGAGGGTCTGTATCTCACTATTAAGTTCCCTAAATCATGTTGTCGAAACAGGAATTGAGAAGATTCGGAGAATAGGACGTGGTCCAGGTGAGCTGTGGAGTACACGAACATTGTCACGAATCTAAACGTCCTCTGACATACTGACCATTTAGTGCCTGTCATTGTCGTGTTCACCAACTACGATGAACTCGTCGGATTAAAAATATTGCGCACAAACGACGGTTCTTCAACTGCAGATAAGCTTATGTTGCTCGGCAGGGAATTGGCAGATGAAGATTTTGAGGAGCGGTGCGTTTGTCCTATGAGGGAAGTTGCGAAGTTCCGTGCATATCACTGCCGCGTGCAGGTGAGTCTGCAATCCGTCCCTCACGACAACTCGACCGGCGCCCGTTGCTCAAACTTGGCCACCCACGCAGCATGCAGCGCTAATTTGAGTGCCTTGGCATCCGTTCATTGTTTTCCAATAAACGGACTGACGATCGCAAGGTACGCCTGGGCGCTGGTGGTTGGATCATCCGGTGCGCCCAGCATCACAGAACACTCCTTTACGACGGACCACTCGCGCCCAGGCGAGTGAGGTGCATTGTCCAGTCAGGTGATCTTCTCCTTTTTGAACGACGGAGACGAGCAGCCTGGAATCGGACTTAGTTAAGTATGTACAAGCACATCGCATAGTACGAGTCCCTTCAAGTCAGCTCACTTGTTTTTTAGTCCTTGCTTGCTTTATCTGGTCAGCCTGAGACTCGTAATTTGAATTCATTGTTTCTCATCCGTAATACTGTTCCCCCTTCCCCTCACTGGCACCCTCCGTATTTCATCCCATTCACGCCAGATGATGGCCCCAGTCGCTCTCAACGGATCCAACGTGCACATCCGTACATACCAATGGCTGCCACCTCGCAAAACCTCACGACGATTTCCTGGACGGGTTCAGGACACGCGCAATTCACGTCGGTTCAGAACCAGATCCTGGAACTGGCGCCGTGCCACCTTCCAATTCTTTGAATTAGCACGTATGAGCAGGATGGTGTGCATCTCCATCTGTGAACCATGAGAGTTTTGTTTTTCTCGACGCTCACACCTTTCTTTAGGTCTACGGGTACTCGCGATCAGGGAATTTCAATTGCAATGCCCTAGAGCATACCATCGCATCACTAGGTGATGCATACGTACTGTCTTTGCGTCGGGCTCTGCAGCAATGGCCACTGCGATTCCGCCTTTGGGCCCCAATGTGCGCATGGTGAGCATGAACGAGTCACGGTGGAACGTCTCGCTACATGGCACACGTTGTGAAAGAAAACCAAGGTGTCAAGACCACATTCGTCGACCTCGAAAATTCTGATGAAGTGGAAATCAAGGGCGCTATCCAGGAAAATGCTAAGGTGCGCACCTTCTGTCAACACGGCTGTACAGTATCTTCTGACATGACAATCACAATTGCTTTAGGCCATCTGGATAGAATTCCCAACAATTTCTACCTTGCGCCTGATTGACATCCACC
Organism: Bondarzewia mesenterica; assembly: GCA_004802705.1. Classification (NCBI taxonomy): domain Eukaryota; kingdom Fungi; phylum Basidiomycota; class Agaricomycetes; order Russulales; family Bondarzewiaceae; genus Bondarzewia; species Bondarzewia mesenterica. Next base: position 98,667 of record SGPL01000006.1, read on the forward strand.
GCATCGTTTCTATCGCCCATGCGCATCCATCCAATCCACTAGCCCTCGTCGACAATGCATCCCTCTCACCATTTTATTCCTCCCCACTGCAGCAAGGGTGGCGACATCGTCATGCGCCATGCAGTCGCTCGCCAAATATGTGAATGAGCACTCTTATCTCGTCATGGGCGCGCGGGTACTGCCCACGCATCATGACGATATTTGAGCGGTTGGTATTCCTACAGAACGCGATCGGGGAAGTGTCAAGCACTCATGACTGCTGACTCCCGCAGCAGGGTGCCAAGACGCGCATCTGCACATGAAGGCCCACGGGTGCAGCGCACTAGCCATGGTGCGTGCGCTGGCCGCCAGTTAGTCTCCGTTGCCTACCTAATATAGAAGATAGTCGTTCTGTGTTTGAGGCCGCAGCCGGCACGTCACGAATGTCATCTGCCCGGGGCTCGCAATGCACCCACGCAATGCGCTCGCCCGCCGCTCGCTCTCCCCTCATCCCGAGCATTTCGTCGATACATTCTTCGCTGCATCCCAAGATGTCTCGCACGACGGGTCTTCCCTTACGGAAGTATGATCTCGTTTGGGAATTGCTGTAGCCTCTAGGCAGCGTAGTAGTTCCTCAAGGCGATGAGAGTAGGCGACGAGACTATACACCTTGGCGGAGAACTTGGGCGGGGTGGAGAGTCTTGCAGAGTTGCCGGCGTTGATGACGCATGGGAGTATTCCACCCAAGGAGCGGGAGCAGTTGGGGATTGGGAAGAATTCGATCCGGCTGTCGGTGGGCATTGAGGAAGAGGAGGATTTGGTGAGAGATGTGTTGCAAGCGCTTGAGGTAGGTGACAACCAGGCGCGAGTGTCGCGTATGCCGATATCTTAGAAGAATTATTACCAGACAGTTCCAGTCCGGATGCTGATAGCTTCCAATTAGAGGCTCCTTCGCACATCATCAATTTTATTTGGCTGTAATTTGATACATCCCTTCTCAGGAGTCAGGCTCGATCATACTCAGATCTGTCTTACTTTCCATGACATTGGTGCCGTGCCCATGTTCGTCCTGGGGAAGAGGGAAATGTTGATGCAGAAGCACGTTATTGGTATGTACATTTGGTGCTCACCTCGTCGTTGGCCTCGCAGTACCTCGCAGTCCAAGGAATTGATTACGCCGGATGACGATATTGTTGACTCTCCTTCTGTTGCAACTTCTCTCTGCGGCGGGCATGTAGGTGGATAATATGGAAGTAAATGGCGGAACGGTTCCATCTCCTAAGTAAAAGGTTTTATGCATGTGCCAGTGCGCACTGTGCCCACACGTATCATCAAAGCCTCAAGGCCTCACGAAAGGCCCTGTGGTGTCCGATGCTGCAAGCACTGCGATCCTTTGCTAGGTCTTCTTCCGAGAGTCGTGCATCAAGAGCCTTTGTCTTGAGAGCTGGTAGAGATTCGATTGTTAAAATGATACGAATGAATTGGAGGAGCGTTTGCGTGGCAGATCGGACTCGTCCAGATTCAAAAACCGCGGACCTTCGTGCAGCTGGCAGTTGGCTGACAGCGTGAGAGAGCGTGAATATGGCCTAGGCCGCCGTGAAGTGTGCAAGGATCGAGCGCGTCTCTGCGGGCAATCCTTTCATGACGTTTTGGGCACGAAATTGATATAGATTTCTCGCTTTACGAGCTGAGAATTTTGCAGGCTGGACATTCGGACCAGCTTGAATTTTGTTACCAGTCTCCTGAAGAATCGACAGAGCAGTGACCCAACAGGACACTCCAGCTCTCAATTGCCTTGCCCGTGATGACTGTCGGCTCTAGCACCGTAGTTAGCGATGAGGTCGCAGAAAAGTCGAAGTCGGATTCAAATGAGAGGAGATGGTCTACGATGGTGCCAGCGGCTGGACTGGAACGGCGTTCATGGTATCTGAACAGGACGACCTCGATGCCGCGCTGCTGGAAGATCGACGCATTCCAAAGATCGATGGTTTCAGCCGTAAGTATGGACCATTACTGCGTGCGCCTGCCAAAAGTGTCGGCCATTGGCAGTCTGCCAGGCTAAGCTATGGCAAGGACCTGAAATACATCTGGATAAGCCGATGCAAACGAACCCCAAGCAAGAAACTGACCTAGATGAAAGGAATCCAGTCTTTATTGGTAGACGTCATGCGGAACGAGCACCAATGGGATCCGTGGCACGATATCATAAAAATCATTCATCTCCGGGATTTTCATAATGTCAAATCAGGTGTAGGTTTCGCGGGCGGGAGAAGCCATTCGAAGGTAACAAAAGTTGTTGCGACCTCCGCTGCTCTTGAGGGTTGACAAGGGACTACCAGCTATGTGAGGGGACGCGCGGGAGCGCATCCTGAGACAGTAGGTTGCAGGAATGCTGGGCACACGCTAGGCATGACATGGACAACTGGAACTGGCGACGCGTCCTAAAGCGCGCGTTGTGGAGCATGACATTCGGCATCGGCGAGGTAGCGTCGAATGCCTTTGCGGTCGCAATCGCGTTGTGCACTGGCGTCGCGGCGGTGGCCATTTGTGCACATTTGACGCCGAGAAGAGGTCTTGCCATGCCTTGAGAAATGGCTTGTATGATCATGAGGACGGGGGATAGCGGAGAAGCGAGGTCGTGAGGTGCTCACAACCACGGCACAGGTGAGCAAAGATGCCTACTCCGTCTCAACGTCAGAAGAAAAGAACTATGAATCAGTGCAGCATTAGCTCACCTTGCAAACTTGGCTATCAAACCTCCAGCTTTGACAGGACCGACTCCCTCGGTCGACTGCACGAAGTCCTCTGCGCTAATCTCGGTGTCAAACCTGACTACATCCTTCGACGTGAACGATCGTAGGCCGTCACTTCCGCAGTAATATCGCGAACTCGGGTAGAAGATTTAGGTCTCCAAGACTGAGTCCAAGTAGAGTACCGTCGTTGTGGATGTGTCTGGCGCGTCACCACGTGCGCCCGGCTGGCTGAGGTTCGCGCGTCTGGCCGAGTTCGCGGTTTACGGCCTCACTCGCAAACCACTTTCATACCACATCGACACCACCGATCATGAGTGGCCTATACTCTAGTTCATCGTTGCAATATTTCTTCTTTAGTCAAACTCATGCCCCATACATGATATTGGTTCCTCTTGTCCTCACCCTCCACTTTCCATCCCATTCACACCGGACGATGGTTCCGGTCATTCTCCACGGATCCAACGGCCACCCACACACCAGTGGTTATCACTGGAACAATTCACGAGCCACTCGCGGACGGGTCTTGGACACGCGCAATTCAGAACCAGGTCCTGGGATCGGTGCCGTGGTATAGTCTCCCCGAGACAGAGTCACTCGTCAACCTTCGTTTCTCAGGATCCTCCTGTCTGATCCGTGATACCTTCCATCTCTTTGAGCATCACTTATGAGCACGAGGATGTGAGGAACCACGAGGTGCGCATCCCCGTCGGTTAACCATGACAGAAATTCTTCTTTTCGATGCTCAGAGTCACACCATTTAAAGGGCTTTGAGTACTCGCAACCATTAGAGCGTACTCTCGCATCACCGCAATCCGGCGATTTTCGCCGACTCGCATTTGCGAGGGGCTCTGCAACAACGGCCACTGCGATCTCGTCGTTGGGCACCAATGCGCACGTAGTGAGCATGAGCGGCATCTACGGCGGAACGTCTCACTACATGGCGCGCGTCGCGAACTACAACCAAGATCTCGAGACCACGCTTGTCGAGTTTGAAGACGGCAATGAAGGAGAAATCAAGGGTGCTCTCTGGGAAAATACGAAGGTGCGCACCTCCTATCAACACGGCTGTACAGTATGTTCTGACATGACGATTACAATTGCTTTGGTTCATCTGGATAGGATCCCCAACAGATCTTACGCTGCGCCTGATTGACTCATCGTCCGCACTGTCTCCATCGCCCATGCACACACCTCTCCAACCTCAGTCTTCGTCGACAATACGTTCCTCTCACCGTTTTATTCCTCCCCGCTGCTGCAAGGGGCTGGCATCGTCGTGCGCTCGCTCACTCAATATGTCAATGGGCACCCCGAAGTAGTCGTGGCCGCGCTGAGACTGCCCGCACGCCGCAGTGCGAGATTTGAGGGCTGGCGTTCCTACAGAACGCGATCGGGGCAGCGCCAAGCGCGCCCGACTACTGGCTCGCGCAGTGGAGTGCCAAGACACTGCATCTGCGCATGAACGCCAAGGGCGCAACGCACCGGCCGTGGCGCGTGCGCTGGTTGCCAGCACATCATGGACATCATCTACCCCGGACGCGCAACGCGTCCTCCCGCCGCTCGCTCCTCGCATGCAGAGCGTTGCATCAATATCTTTGTCGCTGCACCGCAAGAGGTCCCGCACGATCGGTCGTTCCCTTGCGGTGGTATGATCTCGTTTAGGATCTGCGATGTCCTCGAAGAGGCGCAACGGTTCCTCAAGGCGATGAGACTATTCGCCTTGGCGCAAAGCTTCGGAGGCGTGGAGAGTCTTGCGGAGTTGTCGGCGTTGATGATGCATGGGAGCATTCTGCCGAAGGAGTGGGAGTAGTTGGGCATTGGGGAGAACTTGATCCGACTGTCGGGGGTGTCGGGGAAGAGAAAGATCTGGTGAGAAATGTGTTGCAGGCGCTTCAAGTGGCTGTCACCGGTAAGAACCAGGTGTGAGTGTCATGTACGACAATCTCTTACAAGAACTACTAAGTACCAGGGAGTCCCGGATGGAATGCTTAGAGCTACTATCAGGCGCTCGTACTTGAATCTTTTCACGTTACGATTTTTATTTCGTCTTATCCCTCGCTACTCAGGCTACATGTCAGGCTACTTTTTTGTGAAATATCTCGATTTGCGCATTCAATGTTGGCGGTTTCTATCAAGTTTATCCAAATTCTTTTTTGGATCTTTATGGATCCCCCTCATCGCACGTGACTCTCGCTGCGTTCTGCCAGCGGCCCGCCAGCCACTGCCAGTTTGGCCTTCATACACAGAACGATTGTCTTCTGTGTGAGGTCTGCAAAGGAGACTAGTTCGGCCTGTCTCTCTACTTCATGAACGCGTCTCCACACCCCTGCTGCCAATGTTTAATCGTCAATATTACCTGCTTTCCAGCTGTCGTGCAAAATATCCAATATCATCTGCATTTCCCTTACTACTGAGTGCAGCCCGAGCCTCGAACGACAGTACAGTTTCCGGAGGGTATGAGCCTGAGATTGGATACTAATGCTACTTAGCAAACTCGATGTTAATCATTGCGAAGAACCTTGAAAGTCAGTTCTGAAATGAATTGTCCGTTGTGGAGTGCGTCGTTACGGTCAGGATTTAGGTCAGCAAATGGTGAGTTTCCTGGTTGTTTCGTGGCACACTGTTGTTCTCCCTGACTTGAGTCGCAGACGACATCGCTCGAAGAAGGTTTGCAATTAATGGGCAATAACTGAGGCTGTATGCAAAGGAAGCGTTGTCAACTGATGAAGAGTGCTGAGATTGAGTGGTGCATGCGACTCGGGTCCTGCCTGTCCTCGCTGTCGAAAACAAGAACTGGATGCAGAAACATCCCCGGTCGTGAGCTACAATCCGGCATCGCATCTGTTGCATAGATGCAGTCAAATTCCTTGCGAGCGTTAGAAATAAGGCCATGACCGAAGAACCTGTCGGAGACGTATCATACACTTGGTCGATCGAGTTGATGACGAAAATGTACGTCCTGCATCCGGAGATCAATTTTCTCGGACATCGTGTCGCTGAGTTGTCGTGGAATTGCAGCGCATGCATCTCGTTGATCGCAATGCACGCACTTTATAAACACCGAGTCGCCCCTGGGTGCCTTCATCATACGACGTTTTGTTTGTATGCACTTCGAACCAGCGGAACCTGATCCCCGACGAGAAGAGGAGCAAGTTGTTGAAGAGTTTAGCAAACGATGGTGCCGTCGTGTGTTAGAACATGCTCCGCTGGCTCAGCGACGATTCAGCGAAGTGACTTTGACGAGTGAGTTCTAGACCAATTGTCAACCGGTAGTCCGTGCTTAATGACTTCTATTATCCCCCCCTTTCCCGTCTACTTTGTACATACTGCATTGTCGCGCATCTGGAAGGCTTTTTTTTAATATATCAGCCGTGTGTATGCGAATTGAGATGCCAGAATCTTACTCCATCGCAACGATCGAAGACATCATTATTACCCCAAGGTCGCAGAATGTCTCCAGCTTAGGGTCAGGTACAAATTTCACTCAGAACTTATGTGCCAAGTATTGCGACCATCTGATCGCAGTCAAGTCCTTTTCAATGGATTGTTGGTGAGGTGAGTCTTCTCAGTTTCAGTGCAAGTGGGATACACAGTGATGTAACTTTGCCAGACTCAGACTATTGATCAGTGCAATAACCACCATTTATGGCGAGACTCCGCACTTCGTTTTGGTTGCCATCCAAACTTGACATGATTGGATCAGACCTACGGGTGAGTGACAAGTCCATTGTGGTTGCCAACGAAAGCATTTGATCACGAAACTGGCGCAGTCTTTTCAGATCTCATGTCGTAGTGACTCTAAGGGAGACAGCTATGTGAAGAATCTCAGGCTTCCTGGTCTTCTCTGATTCGTGGAAGCTCATCCTCCGGATGACTGAATGGCGGGACGAGGATGGTCGTGAGTATCCTGTGCGTACCTGCAAAGCCATTACCGTGACAATCACGGGAACCAGGCGTTTCCTTACTGGTCGAAATCAGAAGTATCGATTCTGTCCAGAACCTCTTACGATGAAGTGAAAGCGCCCCTCATCCATGAACATCCAATAGTAATACTAATTTCACCTATACGTTGAACAGAGCCGGCTGGAATGCGATTCTGAGTCGGTCTCTCTCATCTGTGCGGGGGTGCGTTTTTTCTTGCACAATTGGGTACATAACGAAATGAATGATTCCTGTTCGTCCCCGACGTCACTTTGATTGATTTAAAGCTATTTGTAGAGCATGATGGAAATCGCAGCAAGTTCTACCTCTGCAATCCGCAGAAACCTATTCACTCTCGGAGATATGCGATGATCATCTGGTCTACTTCAGTCTTCGACCAAATGAATGCGGCCCAAATCCAAGCCGACAATTCTCATACAAGTTCTTAAGGTGCCTCGGCGTTCCACTTTACTTCCACATACTCGAAGTCGATCTTGACGGTCATGGCCCCCCCAAGCGAAAATGTGAATGAGGTGGTGAGGACAAAGTTCGGCCCCATGCTTTTAGGCGTTATCGTCTCCGCAATGTGAGTCTCTACGCCTCATAACTCAATGTCCACAGTGCTATTCATCGTTGACGACCTACTCATCCTCGACTGATTCGAGCCATAGACTGTATGGTGTAACGTTTTTGCAGACCATTTATTATTTTGATCACTACCCGAAGGACACGATTGTGTTGAAAGCGACGGTACGTCAACATGACCCTGTACAGTCTTAGGGCGACTTATGTGACCTTTTTTGTCCACATCATCGTAGGTCGCTGCGTTGTGGTGAGTCTCGGCAGTGTATGCCGGCGCGTACCATTTTCGTACGAAACGAATTTCACCAGGATTATCGATACATTGATCATGGCACTGGATTGTCACGCGGTGTACTACTTCTCTATCCTGAGATTTGGCGATGTATCGGTGTTCGGCTCCCAGACGTGGTACGTACGTCTCGGTTGGAAACATCGAAAATATCTCTGACTTCCACAACGATGAATCACAGGAGCCTGGATGTGAGTTTATGTGAATATTTGAGCTAGCTACTTCTGACTGGTTTTCGTCATTATCAGCTCGAGAGTATACTCGCCGTTGAGTTCTTATAGTCTACCCTCTGTATCGCTCGTAGTGACTTGCCATATGATGCAGGGTTTCGTGATGTTTATGTGTCAATTGTAAGTGGAAATGCTCACTTATTGACGCCGACTAACATCCGTTAGGTTCTATGTGATCAGGATACGCAGATGTATGCACCTACCCATGCTTGACTGGGAACTGCATGATGTTCTGAATTAACAATTCCAGTGAACAAGGGTTTTTACCCGGGATCGAAGATCGCGGGTTGTATATTTTATTTTTTGGTTCGTATCCACTTGGCGCTTCACACCTTCAACGGACTCATCCAAGGATGATCTTCAGTGTCTGCTCGCTGTAGTGACGTTTGCGACCAGCTTGGGTACGTGATTTGATCCATCGAAGGACCCAGTCTGGTTGGCTCATGTTGACTTCTGCACAGCTATCACTGCACTCGTGTGAGTGATCTGGACTAATTGATACAGCTGGCCATGCCAGCTCATTATGCTTATTATACAGCTTTTCAAGGCCAACATGGAGCACAAACGGTATTATACAGGTAGTGGTCTAACTCATCACAACTTATTCAAGCTCAATATCATTTCCTTTTTTTTCTATACAGTCACTTACCATTGTGAACGTCGTCTCCGCCACCACCCTTGATTTTCTCATCACGATTATTCTATGCTTCATCTTGTATCAACATGGGAGGGGGCTCAAAGGGTGACCATTTCGTTTCTTTGTCATCAACTCATCCCAGTCTGACGGAATTGTGTCAGTTCTAACATGATCAGTCGACTCATGACGTTCCTGATCACTCGGGGAATCATCACGAAGTAAGTGTAGCGCCGTCTGGGTCTTGGTGCCAGATTATTCAATTTTCATTTTCAGCATCAATCAAATGCTCCTTCTGATAACTGTTCGTGCATCACGCCCGTTACATGCTGGTCTTGTCACTCATGATACAGGCCTAGTATCTGGCTCTGACCTCCAACCTGATCTGGGTTTTCTTCCATCTGATAATGTGTAGAAGTGCGTGTTTTCATTGGATTCAGTGACGGAAGAATTCTGCTGACACCTTCTGTATTCAGTTTATACGAATGCAGTTCTGGCCACGTACGATTGCATCCCTATCTTAATGATCAAACATTGACGCCGCTACATAGTCTGAATAATCGATCACGGATCTGGGGCCACTCTGAATACATCTCTAGGGGTTCTGCCACCCAAGATTCCAAGTCGGCTTATTCGCAGTTGTCTTTCCATATGCCTAACCTGGTCGTGAGTGCTCCGGATACTCATTCTACATGCTAATTCTGCAACATTGCCGCACACAATCCCAGGAAAGTGCCGGAGTTGAAGATTCGACATTCACACCTCACGTTGGCTATCCGGTAAGTAATCTCAGATTTTCCCACATAATATTTGGCGCTGATTTAATGACAGTCGGCTGGAGAGCTCTGTATCAGAATGGCCAGACCCGGTGACGACGTCGGGACGCTGGACTTAGTTGTCTGATATTAGTGGATGGTGGCCCGCCATCTCGCTGTGCATAATAGCTCGTAGGGCAGATGCTCCTCTTTACTACTTATGATTTCGTCTGGACCTACCTCCTTGTGCTGTGTTGACTGGTGTACATATCAACGCTCCCATCAGAATATATACTGACTCTTCGCATTGACTACACGCGCGTCGGCCGCGCATCGTCTTCGCAGTACTCATCACAATCCTGGTCACACATATTGTATCAGACTGACGCTGGATATCTTCGTTCAGGAAGATGACAACTTGAATAGACCAATTGTGTGAAAGATATCTGGCCAAACCCGAGCACAACGAATAGATCTGAGTAGATATCCTTGCGAAACTAACTTATGTAAGCAAGCATCTACATCGCATTCCGTACATATCACAGCGGCCGCATTACCGCAGACTACCGCACGTAGGTGAGCCTAGGTGAGCTCGATGGCATCCGTCGCTCACGACAACTCGACTCGCGCCCGTTGCTTAAACTTGCTCCCTACGTCGCGTGCTGCGCTAATTTGAGTGCCTTGGCATCCGTTCATTGTTTTCCAATAAGCCAACTGACGATCGCGAAGTACGCTCGGGCCCTGATGGTTGAATCTGATCATCCGATGCGCCCAGCATCACAGAATACTCCTTTACGACGGGCCACTCACGCCCAAGCGAGTGAAGCGCAATGTCCAGCGAGATGATCTCTTTTTTGAACGACGGAGACAAGCGGCCTGGTTTCGGAGTTAGTTAAGTATGTACAAGTATATCGCATACCATGAGTCCCTTCAAGTCAGCTTACCTGTTTTTGACAGAATGACGGGTCCTTGCTTGCTTTATCCAGTCAGCCTGAGACCCATAAACTTAAATTGATTATGTCCCATCCTGTTTCTCTTCCCACTCACCGGCACACCCATATTTCATCCGATCCACACCAAACAACGGCCCCAGTCGCTCTCAACAGATCCGACGCGCACATACATACCAATGGCTATCCCCGGAAAAAGCTCGATTTCATGGACAGGTTTGGGACACGCGCGATTCATGTCGGTTTCGGAACCAGATCCTGAGACCGGCACCGTGATACCTTCCATCGCTTTGAACACATCATATAAGCAGGACGGTATGTACTATGGGGAACCACAGGGTGTGTATCTCCATCTGTGAACTATAACAGTTCTTATTTTCGGCACTCACACATTTTTAGGGCGACGAATACTCGTGATCCGGAAATCCCACTTGCAACGCATCACTAGAATCCGGCGGTGTATACCACTCGCATTTGCATCTGGCTCCACAACGACCGCGATCATGATACATCTACGGTGGGACGTTCCGCTACATGGCTTGCGTCGCGAAAGAAAACCAAGGTCTCGAGACCACGTTTTGTCGACCTCGACAACGCCGATGAAGCAAAAATCAAGGGTGCTCTTTGGGAGAATACCAAGGTGTGCACTTTCTGTCACCACGCGCGTGCACGTCTCCTGACAGGATTGTGTTTCCTTTACTAGCTCATCTGAATAAAATCCCCCACAAATCCTACGTTGCACCGGATTGACATCCCTCACATCGTCGCCATCGCTCGCGCACACCCCTCCAACCCTCTTGTCCTCGTTGACAACACATCCCTCTCATCATTTTATTCTTTCCCGCTGGTGCAAGGGGCCGAAATCGTCATGCACTCGCTCACCAAATATGTGAACGGGCACTCTGACGTCGTCATGGGCATGCCCAAAATGTCCGCACACCACAGCGCGACGCTTGAGCGCCTGGCATTCCATCGGGGCAGTGCCAAGCGCGCACAACTGCTGATTCGCGCAGCAGGGCGCCAAGACGCTGCACCTGTGCATGAAGACTCACGGGCGCAACGCACTGGCCGTGGTTCGCGTGCTGGCCGCCAGCCTCTCTCACGTCACGAATGCCATCTACCCCGGGCTCGCAACGCACTCGCCAACACCCTCGCCCGCCGTTTCCTCTCCCCGTTCCCCTACGGCGGCATGATCTCGTTTAGCATCCGCGGAGGCCTCGAGGTGCAACGGTTCCTCAAGGCGACGAGACTATTCACCTTGGCGTAGAGCATGGGGCGCGTGGAGAGTCTTGCGACGTTTCCGGCGTTGATGACGCATGGGAGCATTCCTCCGAAGGAGTGGGAAAGTTGGGGATTGGGGAGAACTTGATCTGACTGTCGGTGGGTGTCGGGGACGAGGAGGATCTAGTGAGAGATGTGTGCAGGTGCTTCAGGTAGCTATCGCCAGTGAGAACGAGGTGTGAGTATCATGCACGACGATCTCTTACAAGAACTACTAAGTACCAGGGACTACCAGGGAGTCCCGGATGGAATGCTTAGAGCTACTATTAGGCGCTCGTACTTGAATCTTTTCACATTACGATTTTTATTTCGTCTTATCCCTTGCTACTCAGGCTACACGTCAGGCTACGTTTTTTATGAAATTATCTCGATTTGCGCATCCAATTTTGATCAAGTTTATCCAATTTTTTTTTTGATCTTTTTGTATCCTCTTCATCGCACGTGACTCTCGCCGCGTTCTGCCAGTTCGGCCTGTCCCTGCCTGTCCCTCTCTGCTTCATGAACGCGTCTCGACACCCCTGCTGCCAATGATTCATTGTCATTATTACCTGCTTTTCAATTGTCATGCAAAATATCCAATATCATTTGCATTTCCCTCCCCACTGAGTGCAGCCCGAGCCTCGGACGACAGCTCAGCTTGAGTGTGGCCCACTTACAGCTTTCGGAGGGTATGAAGGGGTATGAGCCTGAATTTTGAAATTGGGTACCAAGGCTACTTAGCAAATTCAACGTTAAGTATTGCCAAGAATTCTTAAAGTCAGACTTGAGATGGATTGTCCGTTGTGGAGTGCGTCGTTAGGATTGAGGTCAGCAAAAGGTATTCCTGGTAACTGGTTGTTTCATGGCATACCATTGATTTCTTGACTTACGTCGCAGATGACATTGCTCGAAGAAGGAAGGTTCGCAATTAATGGGAAATAACTGAAATTGGACCCAAAGACAACGTTGTCGACCTATAAAGAGTGCTGAGATTCAATGGTGCGTGCGCTGTCGAAAACAAGAACTGAACACAAAAACACCCCTGCTCGTGTGCTACAATCCGGCATCGCATCCGTTGCATAGACACAATCAAATTCCTGGCGAGCGTTGGAAATAAGGCCATGACCGAAGAACCTGTCGGAGACGTATTATCCACTTGGGTCGATCGAGTCGACGACGAAGGTGTACGTCCTGCATCCGGATATTTCTTTTTCTCGGACATCGTGTTGCTGAGTTGTCATGGAATTGCGGCGCATGTGCGTCGTTGATTGCAATGCACGCACTTTATAAACACCGAGTCGCCCCTGGGCGCCCTCATCATGCGACGTTGCTTTGTATTGACTTCGAACCAGCGGAACCTGATCTTCAACGAGAAGAGGAGCAAGTTGTTGACAACTTTAGCATATGAGGATGCCAGTGTGTGTTAGAACATGCTCCGCTGGCGCAGCGACGATTCAACGAAGTGACTTTGACGAGTGAGTTCTAGACCAATTGACAACTGGTAGTTCGTGCTTAATGACTTCTATTATCTCCCCCTTTCTCGCATACTTTTCACTGCATTGCTGCGCGTTTAGAAGGATTTTTTAATATACCAGCCGTGTGCATGCGGATTGAGAAACGCCAGAATTTTACTCCATCGCAAGTGCACGCTCGAAGACATTATTATTACCCCAAGGTCGCAGAATGTCTCCAGCTCAGGGTCAGGTACACATTTCACTCAGAACTTATGTGCCATGCATTACGACGGTCTGATCTCAGTCAAGTCCTTTTCAATGGATAGTTGGCGAGGTGAGTCTTCTCAGTTTCAGTGCAAGTTGGATGCACAGTGAATTACCTTCACCAGACTGAGATCCTGTTGATCTGTGCAATGACCGCCATTTATNGTGAAACTCCGCCCTTCGCTTTGGTTGTCATTCATACTTGACATGATTGAATCGAACCTATGGGTGAGTATCAAGTTGCCGCCGAAAGAATCTGCTCGCGAAAACTGACCCTAATGAACACAGCTATGCGGAGAATCTCAGGCATCCGGGTCTTCTCTGATTCGTAGAAGCTCATCCTCCGGATGACTGAATGGCGGGACGANGATNATCGCGAGTATCCTGTGCATACCTGCAAAGCCATTACAGTCNGTCACAAAGACCGGACGTTTCCTTGCTGGTCGAAATCAGAAGCGTCGATTCTGTCCAGTGAAGTGAGAGCGCCCNAGGCTCATCCATGAGTATCCGATAGTGATGCCAAATCTACCTATATGATGAACAAAGTCCGCTAAAATTTGANTCCGAGTCGTTCNCTTATCTGTGCGAGGGTGCGTGTTTTCTTGCGCANTTGATTACACACAGCAAAATGAACTATTCCTTTTCTTCCTTAACGTCACTTTGATCGATTTATAGCTATTTATGGAACGTGCTAGAAGTCACAGCAAGTTCTACCTCCGCACTCCGCAGAAACCTATTCACTCTCGGAGATATGCGAAGATCGTCTGGTCTACTTCCGNTCTTCGACTAAATGAATGCCGCCTAAGTTCCGAGAAATCCAAGTCGAGAATTCTCATACAAATTCTCAAGGTACTTCGGCGTTCGACTTCACCTCCACATACTCGAAGTCGNTCTTGACGGTCATGGCCTCCCCAAGGGAAAGTGTGANTGAGGTGGCGAGGACAACGTTCGGCCCCATGCTTTTAGGCGTTATCGTCACTGCAATGTGAGTCCCTACGCCTCGTAACTCAATGCCCACCGAGCTATTCATCGTTGACGACATACGCATCTTCCACTGATTTGAACTATAGACTGTATGGTGTAACGTTTTTGCAGACCATTTATTANTTTGATCACTACCCGAAGGACACGATTGTGTTGAAAGCGACGGTACGTCAACATGACCCTGTACNGTCTTAGGGCGACTTNTGTGACCATTTTGTCTACATCTTCGTAGGTCGCTGCGTTGTGGTGAGTCTCGGCAGTGTATGCCGGCGCGTACCATTTTCGTACGAAAAACGATTTCACCAGGATTATCGATACGTTGATCATGGCACTGGATTGTCACGCGGTGTACTACTTCTCTATCCTGAGGTTTGGTGATGCATCGGCACTTGGTGAACAGACATGGTTCGCTCCAGCTATTAATTTTGACTCAATCATTCAAAGATCTCACCTGCATTTACTCAATCACAGGAGCATGGACGTGAGTCTTCAAGACTAATTTCTGAAACGACCTGCGTGGGCTATCATTTGACTGCAATCCTTATCATCATCAGCTCGAGAGCTCACTCACTGTTGAGTTATCTTCAACCATCTTCTACATCAGCTATCTTGACCGAATGCCTGATGCAGGGCTTCGTGATGTTTCTATGTCAAATGTAAGTGTACAACAACTTTTCGCAGGTTTATGCCAAATTCACGACTATTTAGGTTTTTCGTCTTTCGGATACGAAGATGTATGTATCTACGTCCAGCTGACATCCGAAGAACGTCCTGAGTTGAAATTTCAGTGAACAAGGGATTCTATCCGGATTCCAAGCTCGCGCGATGGACATTTCATTTTCTGGTTCGCATTATCTGCTCCTCACACTTTTCCAGGGCAACCGGATTAAGCACCCGATATCCAGTCTCTGCTTACTATAGCAACATTCGCGACTAGCTTGGGTGCGTGCCGTATCCTGGCATCTTGGTTAAATTCGCTCACTCGTATATCTTCCCAGTCATCACCGTACTTGCGTAAGTCATTTCAATCGATCATGGAAGAGAAGGCCGCATCAATACCATGCTCGATATGCAGCTTTTCGAAGGCGGCATGGAACACGATCACCACGGGAACAGTACATGTAAGAGTTCATCTATCGCAACCTCTTTGAGTGTCAATGATCTTTATCTTGTTAGCAACTCAGTCGCTCGTCATTGGAAATGTTTCCCTCGCCGCTGCTACCGACTTCTTCATTACGATCGTCCTGTGCATCACCTTGTATTCGAATCGCAGCGGGCTCCAGGGGTAAACACTCTATCTCTTTTATTATTTACGTACTCAGTCCCTAGCTGACGGACGCGTCTCAGCTCAAACATTATCAATCGACTCATGACATTCATGATCACCCGGGGGATCATCACAAAGTCAGTATCAAATTTTTTCCTAAGAGGCGGGATGCTAAAAAGTTCTTTTTCCAGTATCAACCAAATGCTCACTCTGATAACTGTTCGTATACTGTGCCCTTTCTGCGCTCCATTGTTGCTCATCGCACGAACCTAGTATATCGCCCTTGATTCTAATTCAACCTGGGTTCTTTTTCATCTGATCACCAGCAGAAGTTCATTCCTCCATCAGATTTGATACGGAAAGGTTTTGCTGACCACCTTCCTATTCTAGTATATACAAATGCAGTTTTAGCCACGTATGATTACATCCCTCCCTCTCTTGATGATCAAACGTTGACGCCGCTACATAGTCTGAATAATCGATCACGGGTCGGGGGTCGCTCTCAGTTCATCTCTGGTGGTTCTGCTGCCCAAGATTCCGAGACGGCTTGTTCGCAGATGTCTTTCTGTACACCTGACCTGGTCGTGAGTGCTTCGCATACTCACTTTACATGCTAATTCTGCAACTTCGCTGCACACAATCCCAGGCAAGTGCCAGAGTTGAAGATCCGACATTCACATCTCACGTTGGCTATTCGGTAAGTAATCTCAGACTTCCTCGCATAATATATGGCACTGATTTGATGACAGTCGGCTGGAGAGCTGTATCAAAATAGTCCGACCCGATGACCACGTCAAGAGACGCTGGACTTAGTGGTCTGAAAATATTGTCAACGGATTCGAAATTGTATCATGAATACTTGATTTATGAAAGTTGTAGCGCATTCCCATGATGGCATGCGAGGCAAATTACAGGAATTCATCAAATCCGGACCCATCCACCAACTAATGCTAATCGCAAAGTATCAAGTTGGTCAATCTTCCCGAATCATGTGCGAATTGCTACCCAGTGAATTCTATAGCCCTTGCCAGACTCGTCGGATCCTATTGACCTGCACGACGCTCATATTCATGCTGACATTCCGCACATCCACATTGGATCATATGTTTTCGGGTGAGTGCCAAGTCCATTGCGGTTGCCTCTGAGAGTAACTGAAGCTTGCGGGACTATTACCTGCACATCAAGTTTCTGGTTGCTCTGCACTGTGGCAACACGGCATGCTTATCTTTCAAGAAGTTTTGCGCTGAACGGCTGAACGAGGATGATCGTATTATGTGCATGTGCATAATTTTCAAGAGTGAATCCCGCCATCTGTATCAAGTTAAGCAGCAACGCTGTCAAAAGAATTTCCAGGTAGAGTGGCGAGGTTTTTTATTTTATCACGAGTCTAGGTGCATCCGGGAAAGAGAACATTTCAAGTCATCATTTAGATATGAAGGCTTATCGTGTGGGTACGTATTTTTCCGCACACTTGACAAATAAGTACGCGTCTAAGCAGGATGAAAAATTCGGATTCTTCTTAGTGTCACTACGAACGCCTTGTGGCCATTTTCAGCATGTCTTGCTTCCCTCCGGAAACTCCAGAAAACTGCATATTCAGTTGCGGAGATGTCCGAGCACGTACACTGGTCATACGGCCTACGGTTCTGACAGGAACGCCCCTTCTCCGAGTCTTCGGCCATCTGGATTCCGCAATTCCGACTCCAAAAATTATAGCCAAAGCCGAGGGAATCACAGTGCTCAAATACTTAAGGTAACGTGGTCTCCACTCTTCCCTCTCATTCCCATACCTAATCTTGACAGCCATGGCTACCCAAAAAGATAGTGAAATAGTGAGAGCCACGTTCGGTCCAATGCTTCTGGGAACAATAATCGCAGCGATGTAAGTCCCCACGCCTTATTTTTGGAGTCCAACCAGTGATCCATCGCCCACCGCATGTATGTTTGCGTCTCGAATCATAGACTCTATGGCTTGACGTCGCTCCAAACCATCTATTACTTCGACCACTACCCGCAGGATACGTTGGTGTTAAAAGTAGTGGTACATCAATGTTGTTCCGTATACACAGGGCGATTCACATGGCTTATTTGTGAAATCTGTATAGGTTTCTACATTATGGTGAGTGTTGATAGTTCGCACGGATGTCATTGAATGATCTTACACCCCCACCGTGCAGGCTGATCGATACTCTGATCATGGCGTTGGATTGCCATGCGGTTTACTACTATTCTGTCACAAGATTTGGTGATGTATCAGCGTTCAGCTCCCAGACATGGTACGTACGACTGGATTGGAAGCATCTAAATTATCTCTGACTTCAACAACGATAAATCACAGGAGTTTAGATGTGAGTTTGGATGAATATTTGATCTATCTACTTCTGATTGTTTTCTTCGTTATCAGCTCGAGAGTATACTCGCAGTTGAGTTCTTACAGCATACCCTTTACATCGGTCGTAGTGACTTGCCATGTGATGCAGGGTTTCGTGATGTTTGTGTGTCAAATGTAAGTGGAAATGCTCACGGATTGACGCCAACTGACGGCCATTAGGTTCTTCGTGATCCGGATCCGGAGATGTATGCACGTACCCATGCATACTGTAAGATTTTCTGAATCAACCTCTGCAGTGAACAAAGGATTCTACCCGGGATCGAAGATTGCAGGTCGTATATTTTACTTTTTGGTTTGTATCCACTTGGGCTTTCACATCTTCAGCACACTCATCCAAGCAATGATTTTCCAGTGTCTGCTCGCTGTGGTGACGTTTGCGACTAGCTTGGGTATGTGATTCTATTCATCTAAGGACCTAGTTAGGTTCGCTTATTTTCACACCTACACAGTTATCACTGTACTCGTGTGAGTCATCTGGCCTAATTCACCTGGCTGATCATGTCGGCTGATCATGCTTATTATACAGCTTCTCAAGGCCAACATGGAACATAAATGTTATCATACAGGTGAGGCCTAACTCATCACAACTCATTCGAACTCGATATTATTTCATATCTTCTAAACCACAGTCACTTACCATTGTAAACGTCGTCTTCGCCACCGCCCTTGATTTTCTCATTACGACTGTTCTATGCTTCATCCTGTATCGAAATCGTAGCGGGCTCAAGGGGTGAACATTTCATTTCTTTGTGATCAGCTCATTCCACAGTCTGAAGGGATTGTCTCAGTTCTAACATGATCAGTCGACTCATGATATTCCTGATCACTCGGGGAATCATCACGAAGTAGGTGTAACGCTATATGTGTCTTGGCGCCCAATTCTTTAATCTTCATTTTCAGTATCAATCAAATGCTCATTCTGATAACTGTTCGTGCACCGCGCGTTACTTGTGCTGAACTTGTCGCTCATGATATAGGTTTAGTACCTGGCTCTGTCCTCCAACTTGACCTGGGTTTTCTTCCATCTGATAACGAGCAGAAGTGCGCGTGTTCCTCGGATCCAGTGACGGAAGAATTCTGCTGACACCTCCTGTGTTCAGTTTATACGAATGCAGTTCTAGCCACGTATGTTCGCATCTTTTCCTCTCATGAAGCCTCGACGTTGACACCGCGCGCAGCTTGAACAATCGATCAAGATTAAGAGGCCAAGACGAACATACTCCTAGTGATAACACTATGCAAGAACCAAATGCGCGCGGGCCCTTCTCGCACCTTTGTTTCCGAATATCCAACTCGCTCGTAAGCACCCAGACATGATACCTCCCGGGTCTTTTGTGACTTTTGTGAATGTCCCAGAAGACGAAGACCAGCTCATTTGAGCGTCATGCTACATCGGCGGCATCGCAGGCAACCGTCACAGCTGGCGCGGAAGATCCAATATTTACCTCTCACGTTGCGTATTCGGTTAGTAAAACAATCCCCACAAGTGTTTCCGTTCGTTCAGTAGGCGCTAATCGGACGGCACCAATCTCGACAGTCAGCTTAGGTGCCATAGTGGCCTCAGTAGCCTTCATCGTCATCAAGTTCTATTCGTCANGGTAGTATTTTGGCACACATAGCTCACAGAGCCGTAGTGCATTTCTATGATTCATGGTGGGGTGATATGACCCGGACAACGGGCATGATACGATTGAGCGAACCACGCTGAGATGTTTAGCACNTTAGACTTGGCAGCTAGCCGTGGAAAGGTTAGCTTTTAGCCATGCAGACCAAAGGATATCTCGGCCCAAGTATCGAATGAAGAAGAAAAAACACTCGTGCAATGTAAATTGNTACAAGCCCTCCTGGCCAATNAAAAAAGNTGCCGAGCACGCCCCCTGACTCTGAATGAAAGGAAATGTCAGACGTGCAGATTGCTTACGAATGCCTTATCCTCATCGCTCAACTCGTGTTCAAACTGCTCAAACACCGGCCGTGCAGCGACAAACGCCTGTCGGATGAGCGCCGCGTGAGATTCACTCCGCACAACGATGTCGCTCCTGAAAGGATTAGGTACTGCGACGATCGCCTTTGAAGAGGTGCACGGCAAATTATCGCGTCAGAAGGTCATAGAGCACGATGGGGCGAGGAAACAAAACAACACCTTTGAATAGTTGTTGATGTCCACCGGGATTGGAACACCTGTCATCGGATCGATGGCCTCTTTGAATTCGAACGCCCATAACATATTCATCGTCGTGAGCATCTGTGACCAGATGCATAAGATGCAGTAGTACAGAAAATGCATCATGGTTGACGAACCATGGAGGTATTGGCCAAGTGCGTGCCGGGACAGATGCGCTGTGGACCATGATAGGTAAGTGTCAAATGACTGATGATCACTAAACTTTGTCCGTGACACTTACTCTGCCTCCTCCAAAATGTAAATCGTGTCTACGTCCAGTAATATCGGCTNCAGGTTTTGACCATATTCAGAGGTCAAAAATCGATCAGGCCGAAAAACCTCTGGATCGTCATAGAACTCTNGATCATGGAACATGCCCCCTTGCAAACAGGTAAGATCAGCAGCGAGAAGTTGATCTTGAACCTTAGTCTAAGCTCACATTGGTTCGAGAAGATAGTGGACCCTTTCGGAATGAAAAAGCCGTNGACCTCAAATTTCGCTCTTGAAAAAATCGAAAAGGTATTACAANGAACGACANCGCTCACCTGCTCATCCGCCAGNGTGGAGTGAGGCAATCCCAGAGGAAACATGGGCCGGAAACGGATAGTCTAAAANGGAGANACGATAGTAGTACTCAGCGAAAGGCAGCTTNGANTGANCCGTCNGTTCTACCTCTCTGATGATGGATTGCANGTACGGAAGACTTTGAAANTCTTCCAGAGTTGGACATCTTTCCGAACCTATCACAGNGTCNATTTCTTTGTGTGCCTTGGCTTGAACATCCGGATGGGCGACAAGCATCAGGGTCAGACTCTGTAAGAAAATGAATGTCGTATCGGTCCCGCCTTCTATCATGGTTCCACAAATGCCTCTACAGATCGTCAGGAGATGGTCTTGTATCAGATANATATAGCGAAAGGCNGCACNACCCACCGAACNANGTCNNGNTCAAANTCATTCTTCTCCTTNNCGTCGAGTATGGTCTCCATCGCGCATCCGTTTCTNACGTTCTGCGCCAGACGACGCTCGCACGACTCGACGAGACTACCATACAGTTTGACCTGTTTTTGACGGATTTCTTTGCAGATGCGCTTCCACGACGCCCACCGCTCGGGGACNTACTTCAAAAATGGTAGAAGATCGACCGGCGGNTGNGNNCCNGGCNCNAGAAGNTCTNCCCACTCAGTCAACATNTNATCAANTTCGNCNAGGAAGGGACTCGTTGGATCTGGGAATCGAGTCCCTGTCAAGATCGAGGTAAGGACGGATGTCGTGTATCGCCGNAAATGCANNNNGAATCTCTNNNAAGGGANGNCATGANATTTTNNNGGANCATTNGTTATCTNNNNGAANANAGAGATNGNTGAATTTACCTCTGGTNCGATCAAGAGATCNTACATCAGNTGGGTGGCTTCTGNCANCTGTANAGGTNTGTNCTGTTCGCATGCCTCNTTCGTCATGANANTCTGGATGACCTTACGACTGCGTCGCCAGAATGGAGCTATNNNCAACANGNCATCNNCGTNTNACCAGATGAGNTCTGCNAATANGAATGATGTGACTGACAGTATNTGNNAAGAGCGACATNGTTACCNCCCGTTACCAANGTTNCNAAATAANTGGNAGGNCGGTCTGACGTGTTGGCGNTCTTCTGGTCGATCAATTCCCNAGCGATGCGAGCATCNGATACTACGATGATNGTTTCGGCCCCGATCTTAAGCTTNANACAGCATGTCAGTAGATCGTTCACCAGAGAAAGACACGAACGGCTCAAGGTTTACAGAAATGATTCCGCCGTATGTCCTCGCCCAATCAGTGAATCTGCGCAGATGGCTGAGAAAGATTATTAGGATGTAACAACTGAGACGTACTGGCGATAGGCGTAACTCCGAGGAAAGACATGAAGATTGCCGAGGATGGGCATGGTAGGAGGTCCAGGCGGGAGACCTTGTTCTCTCCTCCCTACCTTCAACACTCTGTGCAGGGCAAAGGCGACGAGAGCAAGGCCAAGAAAGCCCTCAGCAGACAGAAAGAACGGCATGGGCCTAAACTTAGCAACTGGTAGCTGCTGAAGAGAATACGGCGTGTTCATTATATATGCGCGGCCGGGCGCGCACTGGAAGACTGTTTGATAGGTCGCATCTTTCCCGGGAAGGGTCCATCCCACATCCTCGGACGATCCACTGCTATGCCTTGGCCATCGAAAGCCATTTCGACAGTTTCAACCAATCCCTCCCAATCTCCGTGAAAATGAATTTCATTGGCCTTACGACAAACTCCTCAAAACTGTCTCCCTGCCTGACACGAGCTTCACTGTTGTACCACAACACCTCAACCCTCAACCTCGGGAATTCAGCGACTTCATCGTCACCTATAGAATTACGTTTGAGAACAAGTCCCTCTTCATATTGGAGCCGAAGGAGCCAGCGGCCATTAGGCTCGTCTCCGGTGCGCGTCGGGAGGCCGATGAGCAGATCCGGTCGCGAATGGCGGATGTGGTCACTGGTCAATGGATGGCCTCTCCTGAAATTGCACGCTGTTAGTGCTACAGGGACGAGGTTCTGCTTCTACCAACTTGAAACCACGGATCCAAATGCATTCATCGTTCTGTTCGGGTCTCTTGCGACCCTACCAGGGTGAATGACACTGCGCCACCCGATAGATGGGATTGCGAGAGAATGATGGCGAGATTTCGAGCCGTTGTCAATGAGATACAGTAAGGACGTGCACAGCTAAATGTGGGGATTGAGAGGGATTGAGTCTATTGTGATCATGTAAAACGTAAGTTCTGCATCTGTGCGATTTCCTTTATGAATGTGTTGCTTACTTCTTTGGTAGATGGAAATTTGATGGGGATGATGTTTAAATGTATGGTTATGTATCCCCAGTGAAGGTTGGATCAAGATGGAACGATACACGACGATGGATACTGGTTAAATACTGAACGAAACTGAATCATTCAGTCAGCAACCACGCTGACCACCCAGGTTTATCTTCACGCACCTCTCTCCTTACTATACAATGACCCGTCGACCCTCGAGGTTCAGTCAATGACAGTGCTGCATGCCCAGTCTCAACTGAACACCGCTCCGTCGCCGTCGGGTGATGTCCATGCGATGTCAGCGCCGTACGCCCAATCTCGTCCGAACACTGCTGCACCGCCGTCAGGGCACGCAGAGTGGATCCCAGAGCCATTTGTCCAATCTCGTCAGAACACCGCCGCGCCCCTTCAGACTACGTTTAGGCAACGCCAGCACTATATGCCCAACAGACATTACTGTGCCACCATCGAGGGATTTCTATAGGATGCCAACACCGTAATTTACTAGTGACTGACAGGAATTCCCACGACATTGTAATGTGAATCGTGATTGGATGGTCTCTTAGTTGAGCACACCCGCAGACTTTTCTGACTCCGCATGCCTTCGTTGCTCTTCCTTATCACGGCGTGCAGTAGGCATGTCTTACCGTATCATGACACGTCGTGGGCGTGCGTGGCTGGGATCCGAGCTGGTGCAGGCAAGCTTTTGACGGTTCTCGTCCTCCTGGTACACCATGACCAGCCTGATGCGGGTTGTATAAATGCTGCAAAAGTGGTACATTGATATATTGCAGGTTTGATGGGGTTATGACGCTGTCCACTATGGCACATGAACCCGCGAACAAGACGACCTCGGAAGTAATTCCGGTGAGTTCTGGAAGAGAATTCCGACAGATTCCGACCTGACATTGGGCGCGATTGTGCTGAAATTACTTCCGAAGGTTTCGATCGAATTTCCGACAAACCAGGAGCCCGGTTTCAGGCAACTATATCAATTATGTGGCTTTCGCCCCTCGGAAACGTGCTGGTACTAGTATATGTTGGATATAGCCAAGATATAGCAGACAGTCATAATTCTACCGAGCGCGATCAGACAGGATCAGACCAGCGGCGTTCCGTACGCGCCCATATGCACTTCGCTGACTGTCAATGGAAGCATACCGCTCAGAGCGTGCTTTGGTCACAGGGTCTCATCGTGTCAAAATCGCATATCTGGCTTACCGAGCTGCCCCATGGCCATACGGAAATACCCGTCTGATGCGGCTCACGCAGTCTCCTCCTGATTTGATGCGTGTTCATACACTAAAAAGAGACATGCAGCTGTGAGTTGTGGTAACAACTCGTCTTGGTTCTTGACCACCGTTTACTCACCCGAAATGTCAGCGTCTCGGTTCGACTTGTCTCGATTTCGGATCCAAATCCCCCAGACTCCCATTAACGTGGAATCGCCACACTTGCGTACGAGCTTTTCACCGGATTCAAGTCTACCTGTGCCAGAAGATGCATGCCCTACCTGCGGCCGGAAGAAGGGCACTAAAAATCTTATTGTCTGCCTCGATGGCACAGCCAACCAGATTGGCGTTAAGGTTTGTTGTCTGCTTTCTCCTTCATTGAGCAACAAATAATTTGTACTGCACATCCAGAACACCTTCGTCGTCCAGCTGTACGACCTTCTTGAAAAGGACAGTGGAGAGACCTTCAATCCTGACGAAGATCCTCAAAGGGGGAAATGTTGTCCTCGAAGACAGATGGCCTATTACAGCAGTGGTCTCGGTACTTACGCCACGACCAGGACCTTCAAACTCCCCCTAGGCCTTATGAAGCGATGGATAAGGTCTTTCGCTGATGTTGCCTTTGCTTGGTGAGACTTCCATGAATGTATCTCGAATATCATTTTTACTTTCAACCGCGTGTAGGCACTTTGAGGAGATCGTCATGAAGGCATATCAATGGCTCTCTACCTACTACGAGAGCGGAGACCGGATTTACCTCTTCGGTACACTATTTAGTCATTCATCTTACTTTTTGTTGACCAAATGGAATGATGCAGGGTTTTCTCGGGGCGCGTACCAGGTGCGAACTTTGGCTGGGATGATCGGAAAGGTAGTACACGTCCTTTACATTATTTCGACGTTACTGAATATTTCGCAGGTGGGACTCCTTTATCCCGGGAACATCGAGCAAATCCCATTGTATGAATATGGCTGCAGGCTCTGTGCAGACTCTCGTTAATATCGTTTTTTCCTGCAGCGCGTACGAACAGTATGTGAAAGGGTCTTCCACGTTCAGGACCCCAGTATTGAGAGAGGCTCCGGTTCATTTTGTGGGCGCTTGGTACGAATAATAAGTAATGCTCTAGACATACCACCTTGCTAACCAGGTACTCTGAAAGGGATACCGTCTCTTCCATCGGACCCTTTAGCCGTATTTCCTTGCCATTCGCATCGTTCTCCGACAACGTGAAATTTTATCGTCATGCACTCGCTCTTGATGAGCATCGCGTGAGGTTTGTGGCGGAGTATTTGGATGAAAGGACAGGGATGGAAGAGCTCCAAGCAGAGAAGAAACTGAGATCAGTCCAGAGCGACCAGACATCCGGGGAGTCTGATGACGCTCTCCCTTCCCATTCCTCCATTCATCAAATGAGACGGCCCACAGACGGTTCCAAACCAAAGATCAAGGAGGTTTGGTTCGTGGGCAGTCATAGCGACGTGTACGTTCTATCTCCTTCCTTTTAGAGGCTCATTTTGAGACAACTACTGCGTCAGTGGCGGAGGGAACATGATCAATCCTGCGTTGCGCATTCCCTCGTTCAGCGTGGACTGGATGATCCATGAAGCACGGATCGCTGGTTTACGATTTCAGCCATCCAAGCTCTGGGTTTCCCGCGATCCATTTCCCGCAAGGTTCCTCCATCACGGAGTCAAACCCTCTCTCCGCGGTTTTTGGAAATGCCTCGAGCGGATCCCCATGAAGTGGTTAGATTACGACCACCTCGGTCGCGCCAGAATGAAATTGTAAGTTCCGGATCTTTGCGCACTCGATTCCGACTGATTTCTCTGTCATTCTCCTGGCAGTTCTTTCCATACCGGAAAACCTCGTCGCGTCTTAAACTCGCAGAAGATCCACATCTCGGTCAAGTTGTGGTATAGGTTCAACCCTCGAGTGTCTCCGGCGCTTGCGCAGACGCCTGGACTCATGGCCAGCTTGACGCAGAAGAACAGTTTCAGTATTATTTTGAAGGATGGGCAGTGGGAATTCGAAGTGGCTTGACAGCGANCGGCTCAAGTTGATGGTAGAACTNNTGCACAANCCCATGGATAACACNGANCTCCAAAAGTNCCATATGATCATGGTNACGGAGATGCTGCAAATCATGGCATCCACAGGTAANTTCTAGTGTNCNTTCCCTNNGTTATGGATTTGTTCTGACTTACCTATGCGCCNGTGCTCAAAAGAGACGGGNTTCCGTGAGCTCAGTTCNAAAGACACGTACGNCAAACTCGAAGAGCTCGTTNANNNCACCAGTACCGAAAACAANGACACTGAGAAGCCTCACTTGTACCCCGAAATACAAGTTCGCGTCGTCAGCATCCTCTCNCANCTGCTGTACAATGGTGGGTCTTCAATATGNACTCAATACCTTTTACTGACGAANNAGCCCCAGACATACTCATCCGCGAAGGTCATGAACNTACCAATAGCGATATCCAACTCAAGTTNGAGAANATCCTGTCGTCNATAAGCCGATTGTTGCAGCTCAAGGACCCAGCGNTCTCNTTNGATTGCTTGGACATCCTACAGTTCCTCCTGCACGAACGTAANTGATATGTTGAGGNTTTCTCANTNGCCNGTCGTCGCTGACCACAANNCGTTGTTCCCNTAAGCTTGGTTCCGATCTCGGATTTCCGATGCATCGATTGAGGCTGACGTCAAAGCTCTTGAATTNCCGCGCCCCGCTCCCGTGGTGTCACGCANATTCTTCAAAAGATCCAGGTCTGCACGTCTTGAAGCCGATGAGAGGCAAGACTCATGCCAGCAACTGAGANACGAAATNTTGTCTCAAATGCTTGAGCAAGGTCAGTATGANTCACGTNTGTCTCCNTGTCATGGACTTACATGCNCGAACAGANGAATCAGATATNACGGTGGACAAGAACCTGATACTCAAGAGAACGCCACTGACCTCGATNGGCGAGCTCCAGAGGCGATCCTCGAAGCTGCTGCTGAGGGAGATCTACGTCGCGAGCGGTTCCAACGCAGGTTCTGTTTATCTCTCAANTTTTTTCTCACATCGGNGTTTTGACGTTGTTCGTTCTCGTACTCCAGGCAAAGATTGGATATTGGCAAACGACGTGGTCTCCAAATTGATGTCGATCGTGGATGANTTGTTCGAGTCGCGAGAGAGTCTGGCGANCATGGATGATGGCGGAAAAGACCTAGTCGCTGTCGGCGCACTTGTCGTCGCCACACTCCACCGGTTGATCAAACGTCGTGCGCGCCCTTTCTCGACACTGTATACACNCTACTGACGGANNTCTGTTTTCCTTTTCCTCCCACTGTCAGAGGACGCAGCAGATGCGATCCCCAAAGAACCCCTCTTTCTAACTTTCTTCAGGGCTCTAAGGACCGCTAACAAAGTCTCNCAGCGTCTCTCNACNATCACGCATTCGGTTATTCCTAGAGACGATGTCATGTCCTTACAATTCACCGCNCTCAAAGCCCTCGCCGTCGTCCTCCCTGAATCTCAAGTCTCATCATCTCCCATCTGGCAACTGTGGCTCGTCCGGGAGTTGAATCGCATGATCAAATTGTGTGCGGCAGCAGGAGNAGAGGCCGAGGATGTCAAGGATATGGCGGAGAGGACGTTGCAATCNCTGAGGAGGTGAGAGTTATTTCTTGTTCTCCTTTTTTTTTTGTTGTTCTTTGGAATGATGGTGAATCTAATTGATTGATTNGTATGATCGACAGGTTCAGCGCGGTGAGAGATGCAGTGCGGTATTGGGCTTCGCTCCTCTCTGCACCTACCAATGTCATGGCTGCGATGGGATCGTGAACATGGTTCAATGTTCATGGGGCATCAGTTCAGACTTGAGACCGCGATCGATAAATATCCAGGGTGTATGGAGCTCTTTATTAATGTTATAAACAGTGGTCTGGTAGCTTACATATCAATCTATTCATTTATTCCAACGCCATCGTNAAGACGATNTCAATGTATGTATGTATGTATGTATGTATTATTTGCGTACTTGGCATTGACGATGAGAGAGAGGATGTCGGGGATGCGACGAAGCGGCCGTTGCAAATTTCTGAGGAGATAATATTGTATATATATTCGTCAGGTCTTTCTNAGTGCGGCCNNGGCGTTTTCTAANGANCTTGGCCATGACAGCTGTGAGAGNTGCGGCTAGCTGTGGTTTTATCTTTGGAACTTTGCTCCTCTCTGCAACCTCTGCAAACTGCTACCATGGGATCATCATGGCCGCGCCTGCTTTCGACGGTGGACACNTAGTGCTTGTTGTGAGTTTGTTTTTNTTAATGTTATGACCNGCNAGCTCTGGTAGCTCGTATAGATAAATCTCATCCATCAGCATCCATCCAGTTCTCCGATATCTCCCAGTTTCCTACTGGGTGAAACCGAGTGAGTATATATGCAGTAACAGAGCATTTAATGACTCAATTTTTTTCAAGCGGACGTTGGCACTAGACAAATGTATATTTCCGCAGCTGGACTTTCTGAATTTCCAAAAGGTTTGATTCGATTCGATTCGATATATGGTAAGTTTCAGAACATGTACGCGACAAACGCACGTATGTCCCCAGCGATCTCGATGGCACATACTTCTAAGAGGTAAGTGAGTACCGCCCGATCGAATGTAGTATGGTAGATTAGAGAGAGATGTCGACTGCACGATGGAGTCGACGGGCAGAAAAAAAGACACCCTGAAAGGAAAAGAAATAAAGACAAATAAAACAAGAAAAACACGAAAACAAGAAAGCGTCGACAACTCATATCCAAAGAGTCCCCAATGATATCCAATACACCGACCATACTACCAATACACCCAAAAAAACCGAAGAAGAAAAGAACTTGAAGAATGTGAAACTAAGGTCGTCGGGGGATGCCGACAACGTTGACCGTAGGAGTCTGGCCGTACCGCGGTGCGAATGGGGAATTGAAGTTCTCCCGATTGAACTTTGGTTTCAAGTTCCCCTCTCCTCCCTCCTCAGCCACTCCCACTCCCTTGCCAGCTCCCGCCGCTCCCTTGTGCGTCCCTTTGCCCTTGTGGTAAGCCCGACCTTTCTTTCCCTTGACAAAGCGCGTGCGAGGGTAATAATACGGTCGTTCGGTCGGCGCCATGATCTCACATCGTTGGATATATTCGTCCACATCGATTGGTGCGCCGTCCGCCTGAGTCGCTGTCGCCTCTATCATGGTTGGTGCCGAAGATGAAGGAGAATTGTATCGCTGGGTGACCTGTTGGATCCATTCGTCTACCTCGTCTTGTTCTTTTTCCAGGAGCGAGGGAAGGGTAGGCGGACGGGACGGGATTGGGCTTTGTTCCTGAAGCGAAGGAGGAACGGGGCACTTTTCCTGGAGTGAGGGAGGGGTGGACGGGCGGGTGGGAATTGGCATTAATGGGCGTGGGTGGTTGGGGTCTCGGTGTAGGAGAAGGAGGTCAAAGGTTTGTGAACGCGTGAACGTTCTCGTTGGTCGACGTGTAGGGAGTGCTAAGTCGTCTTTAGTGCCGGTAATTCTCACTCGCTGTTTTTCTTCTTTAGGAACAGTTTCCTCGGTGACCGTCGACGCTGTGGAACGAAGAAAAGCGAGAGGTGAGTCTTTGAGAATNCGCAACTAGTATCTGTCGGAACAGGACGAGACATACCTGATTCCGAGTCATCGACCGCATCATCCACAACCGTCGCGTCGTCGGTCGTTGTTGTTGTGATGTCGTCCAACGACTCTAACCCGGCGTTGACAATGTCGTGCGCATCGTCGTAGTACCAACAATCCCAGCCGCGACCGTGAATCGGCGCGGCCAGATCACCACTGATGTTTGCNTCATTGAATGGGTATGCGGTAGTCGAGATCACAGGTTCAGCGTTGACACTGATCGGAACGAGCTCGACACTTGCGTCGTTGAGCCGGGAAACCAACGCCANGGCGCGTTGAGCAGAGGCNAGCGTCATGACGCTTGGACTCGCCTGCGCCGTAGTGATCTTCGGTATTTCCAAGAACGCGGACACGTCGAATGTAACCTTCACCAGATCAGTTTCAACGCGACAAGCCTCGACACTCTTTTTTAAAAACTCACCGGTGGCATCGACGTTTCCGCACCATTCGCTTCATGAAGGATATCACAGACACGTACCAACCCCAGTTCGAC
This sequence comes from Bondarzewia mesenterica, assembly GCA_004802705.1. Taxonomy (NCBI): domain Eukaryota; kingdom Fungi; phylum Basidiomycota; class Agaricomycetes; order Russulales; family Bondarzewiaceae; genus Bondarzewia; species Bondarzewia mesenterica. The sequence goes on from SGPL01000006.1 coordinate 128,754, forward strand.
CAGCGTACCCAATGTGAGGACAATTACCAAGGACCATGTATATATGCCACCCCATCTGCCTGGCATTTCAAAATCGAACGCCTTGCCGAGTGTAACATAAATCNTGTGTGGCCCAGCACTCGTGTCGTTCCATCTATCGACCCGAGTNGGCCNATCCATAGGCTGAGGTCCGTACAGCTCCCTCACGCGAGACGGAGGCACCTGANCATCGTACGACCGCGTCGCNGCNTGTGGCAATGGCAGTTCCGTTGATACCGTAGCGGGCTCCNGATTTCCGAGGATGAACTTCCGCGTCATGATCGACAGCGCGTAGACCGGTGAGGAGATGGGTGAGGAGGCGAGGGGCGGCGAGACGATTTGGAGGAATGTGGATCGGAATGGCGTGTTTATTATCACCGTCAGGGTGGTCACCAGGTAGGTCAAGAGGTAGTGGATGACNTGCATGGTCGTCTTCGAAATGAAGGCTATGCTTGTTGAGTGAGACCCAGAGGGCGTTGTGTATAAGGATTGGTTTTCTAGCAGAGGGTGAGTAGTTGATGGGAGGGGACGTGCAGGAGCCAGGGGACGATCGGCGGGGGATTNTTTATACCTGCCTTTGGNGCGGATGGCAAAATTCGAGAACTTCTATTGAGAGTNCGAGTGTTATGTATTNTTCTACTGGCGTGGCCATCCATCATCCATGGGCCACCGACTCCGAGTCTCTCATAGGATGGCGGATCACGTGAGCATAAAGGGCTTTTGGCGCAAACGGAAACAATTGGGTCAATTGAAGGCGCTTTGTCCTCCGGCGGCGACGGGGCGCGCGTTTTATTCCTTACTACTCAATTGATGATGTCCGTTGGAGGGCTTGCCTATGCTGAACTTGAGCTGGGACCGTGAATGTCGAATGTTGCGGACACAGACTCGCAGGAGGTTATTCAGTACGTACATAGAAGCGCCGATCGATTATGGCGCAAGGGACGGGCGGGACTCATCAAGGGTCCATCATTCTGACATTCATACATATCTCATGATCCCAAGACCGAAGCTTTGAAGATTCAAAAAATTCGAAGTGCGTTACAGTATCTACATACTAATATACANGTNTNTAAGANGATTTCTAAACTTTGGGATGAGTCGATACTCGCTTGGGTGACTGTTTGCACAGTTCAATATGACTCTGACCGGCTGTACGTGCATGAAACCAGCTGACGATGCGAAGTGTGTGTGTCCATTATATCATTTCATGAAAGACACCACACCACAACCTATGCCTCGAGAAAAAGGGTTGGAGAGATCTTGGAGAGATCCTTCGCGGAAGCTCCTAGACACAGATGCATAGAGCCTACATAGGTGAACAAGCAACGCGATGGGCGCATCGGGATTCGGACTGAGCTTGTGGAGAGCAGTGGCGGTTGNGAATTGAGGTGGAACTNAANAAGTTATTTTCTCAGCGACAGAATTCCGAACTTATTGGCAAAGTCGANGATANACATGTAGGGCGTGCGGCGTGAACGACAGTTGCAACCACCGGACANGGATAGGGAAGAACTAGGCGNCCCTAGTNGGACAGTCGGGGTCGTGAATGTCGAACGGTGATGGGGAAGGAACGAGAGNTCAGTATATAGAGGCAAGGATTTGCGTAGTTTGCATCTGTTACTGTGAGGGAGATGGATCAGTTAGGGAGATTTACTGCTCGTTGGGCGTGAAAGAGTGAAAACAAAAGTGGAGCTCGTCGGCAATCGCTCATTTTTGTACGACCGTGGACCGGGATGAAAGCCAGGCAGACCAAANGAACAACAGCGGACGGAACAAGCGATACACCAAACTTGACATACCTCACCGATTCCACGCGCAGTCAGTTAAGACTTTTCAAAAATGCATGATCTCCCCGAAAAGAACAAAAAAGCCCACAGATCAAAAAAATGATCGAAAAAAAGATAGATTACGGAGTGCGAGTCGAGGAGAGAAGCGCACTGTGACTAGGCTCCGACCGGCGCGCCAGGCAGAATATACCCACTCCGAATCCTCCACTTGTGTACCCACTCGGCGTCCTCGCCTTTCCCCACGAGCGCCTTCTCGATCTTTCGCAAACACCACTTCATCCAGACGCGTTCCCGCGTCACCTCNCCGTCCTTCCCCAATCCCTTTTGTCCTTTGATCGGCATCGGTTTGGTGCTCTCCAATACGTCTTTGAGCGCGGGAACGAGCGCGTTGGCGACGGTCCTCGCGGATTTCCTTTCGGTGCCCTTGGTGTCGATTTCGGTGTTGCTATTGGTGGGGATGGGTTTGGCGACGCGCAGACATGCGGAGGTGAGGAGCGCGCAAGCTACGGGGTCCGTCGCGAGCGCCGGGAGCCCGTAGAGCCTGTAGAGTGCGGCAAGGGTGATGCTGGACGAGAGAGGGTGTTCAGCGTGCAGCGAGTGGAGAAGTCTGCGCGCTGCCTTGGGTGAAGCGAGGTCCAGTCCGTATTTCGGTCTGTCTGAGAACACGCCGAGCGCCAAATCCGCGCACTTCAGTTCTTCACAACGGCCTGCAAAAACGAAACAAAGACAGAGAGGACATAGAAGTCGGTCAATGCGCCGTGATAGTCAATGGGGAAAGGAGGAAGATGTTGAGAGAGAAGGGAGAGACGCACGGACGAAGGCTTCGACAGTGTCCTCCTTGAATACCCGACCTCCCTCTTTCCACTTCGAGAACAACCCCGCAACGCGCTCCAACTGCCCGCGCTCCTTCGCGAGACCAAACAGGTGCTTCCACACCGAATTCCGCACTTGCAGCGGGTCCTTCGCCTCGGGCCTCCTGCCCGTGTGCGTCGAGACAAACGTGTACAATTCGTCAAACTTCGCCACGCGCGCCTCTGGGTCGAGTTTGCGACGCCCAGCAGGGGGTTTGGATTCTGTGACGGTGCTGGGAGAGGATTTGGCCTTCACGGTGCCGGCAGATACCGAAGGCTTAGGCTTAGTAGGAGAAACGGCGGCGGGGGTAGGGTTGGCCGGGGACGGAAAGAGGTCGCCGGAGTCGGCAGAGTCGTCGAAAGGGTCGTCAACAACCTTTGCAGATTTACCTTTTTTTTGGTTTTTGGGCTGTGTTGAGTGAACGATCAGATCAAAATGTTCGACGAGCGAGTTTTATGACAGCGGGTTTAAAAAAAAGTGTGCAGCGAACCTATTGGTGAACCGTGGAAAGCGCGTAAAGCAGGCTGTGATGGCAGTAAAGAGCGAAATGAGGATTGTGTGGGCCTACTTCTGGCGAGGGAGAGGATGCTCGCCATGATGAGTGACGAGGTCGACGCGGAGCTCAACGTCGAACGGAACAGCGGAAGAGTACTTGGTGTTGGCCAAACAAGGGCAAATATTCAATAATGTGTTCTTGCAGTTTCTTGCTTCCCTTTCAACAACTATCTCTGACTCGGCCTAACGATCTGTGGTTACTGCCTGGGTTCAGATCCTTCAGGCTCAAGGCGACTTAAGTATCCTCTACACAAACAAGAACTTTGACATGTCAGGCAACTTTGCGTCGTGCAGGTTCCTGGCGCTCTCTTTGCCTTTGTTCTTTACACGGCTTTCTGCTCAAGATGAGTGCTTGGCTGCTCTCACACGCAAGCGCACAGTGTAGATTCCCTTCGCAACCCTCTAATGGCTATAGCTTCCATCCAATCCAGGCGAGTATATGAACCTAATCTCCGCCTGGGACTAAAACCAGCGACCTGCTCCAAGACCATCGCTCAAATCCAACATATTTCTACTCTGCTCGTCTTTTAGATTGACATATTTCTCGAAAGCGCTCACAGGTGCCCTTTGATCCGTCGCTGGCGGGTATGGTCATCAGTACTTGACAGATGCACTTCACATCAATTGTGCTGCGCAAATATGTTCTCCATTCCATATCAAAACCATGACTCACTCACCCGTTAGCCCATCCTTTATGGTAGTGCAAAGAACCGTAAGATTCTGTGGGCGGCGGTGAGTCCAAAATTTTCCCAAAACTTTGTGAATTCCTAGCTTTCTGCAGCCACCTTGCAGTTTCGATCTCCGGGCGACAGTTTTTGATCCCAGTAATCTGGTAACTGGCCGAATATTGGCCGAATATATTCCTACTAGTGATCAAGAGGATGCCACGTTCTTCCCCGTGGGTGTGTCATTACCTGTCATTACGCACGACATGTCTCAGATGCTCCTCGGGGTTGTTGACGACCGAAACGGGAACGCTCAGTGCAGACGAGATGGTGGAGTGCATTTGCTAACCCAGACAATGTCCTTTTAAGTTCGACTTCGTCAGACTCCTCATCCCCCCCTTCCCACCGCTTATTCAACGAAGACCACTTCACTTCCTTCATGTCCTGAGCTGTTTCCCTAGCTCAACCCTTGTGACGTCCCTCAAGGCCTCGTACTATCTAGGAACCGCATCTATTTTTTCGACCGCGCGTCTCTCGCGACTTGGTACCCACACGATCCATGCACACTCAAACAAAAAAGGTGAATGCCTTCCCACTGTCAATCAAACGAGACCGCATTTCACGACCTCGTGCCTACCAAGCAAATAACTACCCCGGACCCCGCAGTTGCCCAATGCCCAACTACGCTTATGTAATCTTGAAATGCATCTAGATACGCCGCGCTCCATTTCCCAATACGTGTGTTATCAAGTCCGAGGCGACGGCCATCTGCCGTCAAGCCGTGACCCTTCCCGGACGTCGCGCTCAAGTTGTTGTACAGTTGAAAGGTTCCCCAACGACGTTCCGAGGGCTCAAGGACATATGTTGAGGTGCATATGTGATATATTGTCGAGGAAGGGTCAGGAACGCGCGCGCACGCGCGCTCGTCCAAGCCAGCCTGCTACCTCAGGCTGTGCACAAATACAGTACTTATCATAATAGGCCTTGCTCGGACTCGGTGTTTTCAGGAGCTCTAGTATAGTCTCCAATTTCAATAGACGGCCTCGAGCTCGTAGCTTGACAGCGGCCCATTTGCTTGGCAGTAATTTGTCGCGAGAGATAAGGATTAAGGAGGGTTGGAGTTTGGAGTTTGTCGGCTCCTTTTTTTTGTCCGACGATTCCCGACCGCTGCGATTGTCGAAGTTCAAAAAAAATGGCAGTACAGTATTTGCTAGATTGTCGTCGACAATTTGAGACGCAGCGCGGACACGCGAGAAGGGCAGCTTACCTAGTGCTTCCGAATTTTCAGACCACCCCGACCCGCGTGATCGTTCACCTGGGGGTGCTGGGTAACCTGTTGGTCTCTAATCCTGCATCTGAACAACACAATACTGTTATCACTTCAGGAGCTCGAGTCTGCGTATTGGATTGGAGTTTGTTAGAGATCATGGAGCATGGAGCGTTTGATTCTATAGTACCGTGCTGGATTGTGGCCGGTGAATAGGGCGATCTGGGTCCACTGTCTTTACCGGCATGGGATACGAGATATCCCGACTCGGAAGTGCGAGAGTAGATGTTCGAGTCACGTCTCGGATATCGTCCATGAGAGGGACTTATTCGAGCGTTTCGGATAGAAGGCTCGAACGGGCCCACCGAATAACTCGTGCATCGTAATCGGATGTGCGCAGAGCCTGAGCATTGCCGGAGACCTGCACTGCAGACGACACTTGATTCTGTCAGAGCAAACGGATCGACGACAAGGCGCGATATGTAAATTGGAAAGCGCGCACTCACCTGAACGTCAGTAGCTCTTGTTCTCGGCGCGTCAGTAGGGCGTCTAGACGAGAGTCGACCGGGATTTTCAGCGGGATTTTCGGTTTGGAAGAGGAGGTCGACGTCTATAAGCTTGACTCGTCCGCTTCAAGTTGGAAGAGTGGTTGCCATGTGGAGGATAACAGTTGCTTGCATGGGATTTTCAGCAATCGTGTTCAGCTGACGTCGTACGGGGCGTTGCAGATTTTATAGGAGAGCTATGATGGATTAGTACAATGCCAAGGCCTGTGCGCTGAACAGCTGTACGACCGTGTTGGAGTAGGATACTGAGAACTGAATGTGTGTTTGTGGTGGTGGCGGCGATTAGAGTGTGCCTGGCTGCGATAACGAGATGGTGCAGGGAGATCGAGAGATCTCAGCAAAAACCGCTCCTGATTGGTCGATATGCCCTCCCACCGGCACGAGACCCCGAATACTATCGTAATCCTGTTTTCGCTCCGTCCTCGTCTTTTGCATCAAAATAATTCACCAGAACATCAAAACTACAATTTATACAAGGTCACATAGCTAATTTGTGATCGGATTTTTGGGTGCTAAAATAGCAATGATACGTCCTAGAGGTTCAGGAATTGATTAGTCATGTTAGTAGGTTCGCGTCAAGACCCGATTCTTCGAACCTTCGCGTGGTTCAATCTACTCGTATGACTTGCTCGAGTCAACCCGGCTAGGCCAACTTCTGCAAGCTCATATCCTTTGCTTTGTTTCTCCACCTTCCACCGCCTGAAATGGTCGACGCTGGACGTCTCTGTCCGTGATAAATGAAATTACGTTAGAGAAAAATTCCTTATCATTCCAACTGTCTGCACCGCAAATCTGAGCGGCAAACAATGCGGTAAGTCGACGGAGGCTAATGGAGCACCAGGGGTCCGCGGCCCAGCCAAGCCATCCATCATTCAGCGTGATATGAAAATACTTGAACAGGGACGGCCTACCGTCACTACCCGGCGCCGTTTCCCTTATCTATCCTCCTCGCGCCGCCCTTCTTTCTCACCTCTTCTTCTCTTCCTCCTCCCTCCTTCGTCCAGAGAAGAATCGTAGGAGACGCATTCACAGCGCGTTTTGACATTATGGTCAATATCTCCTATGCGGAGACTTGTGAGTCGTCGCGTCCATCTCGACAGGCTGTTCTCCGTTGACCGCTTTCCGCAGCTGGTGACCTTCAATGGTTCGACGCCGACACGGGTCAGACTGTGGTCTACAACCTGGGCGACATCGCCTGGGTCATTGCCGCAACCGCCCTGGTGTGGATCATGATTCCCGGCGTCGGTTTCTTTTACTCTGGCTTGCTTCGACGTAAAAACGCACTGTCCATGATATGGGCTAGCATGATGACACTCGCGGTCGTCTCTTTTGAGGTACGTATCCCATACCATCAAATTTCGCGTTAAAAATCAACTCTGCATCAGTGGTTTTTCTGGGGCTATTCTCTTGCATTCAGCGAGACGGGCAGCGCGTACATTGGCAACCTCAGTGAGTCATCCCCACACCATTCAACCTCGACAGCGACTCAAGTCCCCCAAAGAATACTTCGGCCTCAAGGGTGTCCTTGAGAAGCCATCTATTGGGAGCGCCCGCATCCCCGCCATCGCCTTCTGTGTCTTCCAGCTCATGTTCGCTGCCATCACGCCTATGCTCGCCCTGGGCGCCATCGCCGAACGCTCACGACTGGGCCCGACCCTCGTCTTCGTCTTCGTGTGGTCTACGATCGTGTACAACCCGATCGCATGCTGGACATGGAATTCCAACGGGTGGTCGTTCGTCCTCGGCGGCCTCGACTTTGCAGGTGGCACACCCGTGCATATCTCGTCGGGTACTGCCGCGCTCGCGATCAGCATCTATTTGGGCAAGCGGCGCGGGTATGGTACAGAGCGGCTAGCTTACAAGCCGCACAACACGAGTTACGTCGTTCTTGGCACGATCTTTCTCTGGTTCGGCTGGTTCGGTTTCAATGGCGGGTCCGCTCTCAGTGCCAACCTGCGCGCGGTGCAGGCGTGCATCGTCACGAATCTTGCTGCCAGCGTTGGTGGGCTTACATGGATGCTCTGGGATTACCGCCTGGAACGCAAGTGGTCCGTCGTCGGCTTCTGCTCGGGCGCCATCTCCGGTCTCGTTGCCATCACTCCCGGTTCCGGTTTCGTCGGTGCTCGTGAGTCTTCTGACTTTCTTTTCCTGTTTAACTACCGCATTTGGATCGTGTGGCTGATGATGGGATACAGCGGCGGCCGTGTTGTTCGGTTTCATGGGCGGAACCGTCTGCAATTTTGCCACCCAACTCAAGTTCTACCTCCATTATGATGATACGCTCGATATCTTCGCTGTGCATACCATCGGCGGTGTCGTCGGTAACGTGAGCATTTTTTGCGCATCGTGCCTCCTCGTTTTTATCATACTCGTACTGATACCCTGGACTCCCGAATCTGTAGGTCCTTACAGGTCTCTTCGCGCAGAGTTCCGTGGCTGGGTTCGACGGGATAACCTCGATACCAGGTGGCTGGCTCGACCACCACTACATCCAGCTCGGATACCAAATTGCCGATTCAGTGAGCGGGATCGCCTACTCGTTCGTGCTGACCACGATCATCCTCTGGATCATGCACTTCATTCCCGGGCTGAGGATGCGCACGACCGAGGAAGCGGAGATCGTGGGCATGGACGATTATGAGATGGGCGAGTTTGCGTATGATTATGTCGGTCTAGAGTCGGACCTTGGCGTTCGTGATATCGAGGGTGGTCTCGCGAAGGAGCGCGTTAATGCTACCGATGGTGGGCGTGAGCCACGGCATGGTGAGCCTACGTTACATGTGGCGGACGGTACGAGCACTGCGGGTAGCGAGACGGAAAAGCCGCGAGAGTAGTCAGGTCGTGTGTAATGATTTAGACACCATCCATCCTTCGTATTCCGCGTGTCTCCTTTCCTTTCCTTTACATCCATATCTCTACATATACATACGTCAATTTGCTGGATGGCTGTTCAATTACAGGTTCCAGTTATTTAAGTTCGCTATACAATAGTTCAGTCCGTCGTTCATGTTTAGCGTCGCTTTTTTGGGTTTTTTTTTTCTTTTACTTATTTTCGTAACACAAGAATTCGAACGACGAAACGAGCCACTTCCTCTTGCATGATCGACACGGTCCAATTGCAACGGTGCAAACCCCAGGCCGGTTTAGATTAATATAATGATTAATTACCGTCCTACGCCACTAAGAATGTCTGGGAAATGCAGAATAGGACCCGCGAAGCTAGCCCGATGTTTCCCGGGAAAATAGCATATTTGAGGGTCAAATTTGGCCATTTTCTTCCCCGAAAATAGCATATTTTAGGCCGCGGAGCCGATAAAATTGCATTTTCTTAACGGCCGATACAGTTTTTGACCGGTCAATGGTACACCCCCGGTCAATGATACACTTGGCTTAAAAACATCATAGCACCTCCCTTCTGCCACTTTTTTTTTGGACGAGCGTTATAGTTTGCAGGCACACAGACTGGGTCCGGCCACTGCCAACCCACTATGTACAGGGATTTCACCTGATGAACATCCAAGGGGAAAAATGCTTTTACGCACACTTGTAGAGCATAAGTAGTGTGGGACTCGTGTCCCCCTTCACAAGGCTTAGCGCGAGGACGCATAAGCCCTCAGGGGGCCCTATAAGCCAGGTATCCCTTGTAGGCCTAATAACTAGGGTGGATCCCACAAAGGATGGCCTATACCCACTAAAACCCCAGGGCTATAAAGCCAGTCTTCAGGAAGATTATCTTCATCTTTAAGAACATTGGACCAGGTTTGGAGAACAGATTGTGGAGACAGAGCTTTGCGGCCAAATTTTTTATGAGTCATGGCACGATCAAGAGTAAGTCTGGCATTTATAATATAAGCCCATTTATTGTAGATCATTTGAGGGGTTGGTAAATAGGAAGGATCATCCCCATGAGTGATAACTCTTTCATTTCTAAGTTTCCAAATTAAGAAAGCTGATTCAGAAATAAGAATGCAAAAAAAGGCGAGAGGTACCAGGAAGGGGCTGGTCTTTATTATTGTGAAAGGAGATGAGAGAGCATCCAAGGATAGTCCCCAGAGAAATTGGTGGGCAAGACTTGTGTTTACAAGACCAAAGGGACTTAACCAGTTTCCAAACAATGTGTTAACCTGAGTTAGTGCAGTCAGTCAAGATGTGGTCTAGTGATTCTTCAACTTGGCAAGTTGAGCAAAGAGCACGCTGTTCAAAGTTGGGAATATGGTCCCAATAGCTACCACAGCGATGTGCATTATGCATTGATTTCCATAAAAAGTCAGCTATTGGACGGCTGAAGTCAGGATGGCGAGTAGCTTTCCATATAGAGCTGTCAGTAGGTAAATGCTTAGAGGCAAGCTGAATGGCGTAGCGAGTTATGTCAAGGTTAATAAGAGTAGATCGTCGTATAGTAATAGAACATCTTTCTAAAATTCCTTTATATGCAAGAGATTGACTCAAGGAGGAGAGTTTTGCACCAGTGAGGTGGAAATTATTTGCAACAGATAGGTCTATCTGATCAGGAGTAGGTTTTATGGCACCTTGTGATGCAAGATGATCAGCACCTTCATTTCCAGGGTTGCCAGAGTGGCCTTTCACCCATTGAAAGGTGGTAATAGCTGATCGTTTGCGGAGATAAAAAGCTGTGGCTTGGAAGTAATCATGGTTAGCTATGCCAATCCAGCCACGGTCTTCCCAGTGGGGCATATGAGTGATAAGGCCTTCAATTACATATTTTGAGTCACTAATAATATGGAGAGGAGCAAAGCTAGGGACAGCTTTAGCCACAGTAAGTACTGCAACTATTTCACCTATTTGATTTGAAGGCTGAGAGTCAGCAGGTGTGGAGATACGAATGGCATGATTTCTTATATTATTGTGGCTAAACCAAATGCCACTGCCAGCACTGGCATCTAAATCGCCATTTTTAATGCAAGAGCCATCAGTATAAACTGTTACAGATTCATCAAGTAATGTAATGCCAATACGTTGTGAACGATGTGCAGGTAAATGAGATATGGCAGATGGATTTGTAAAGATGCGAAAGCCTTCAGAGATGTTACCTTGAGTTGTAACTGAGGGATTAAAAATGATTTTACCAGTGCTTTTGTAAGAGGTCATATTCAAAGTTTGATGCCTTGTTGTAAGGGAGAGGCCATCAATGAGAGGTGAGATATTTGGGTCTCATTTAGGATTAAGCATTTTGAGGAGAGAGGAGGCTGCTTGGCTACATTTACTTGGGTTTAAGCAATGAGAATGTTGTCAGTCTGAGTGGCAGTAGAGGCAGGTGCAGTTACGTCGAGCATAATGTTTAAGTTGAAGGTTAAGAAGTCGCTCACGTTGTGAAAATTTAATTAAATCTGCGACTGTAATAATTCTATGGTTTTCTCTAAGACAAGAACTTAAAGAAGAGTTATTGAAGCGATTTAGGTGGGCTTTTGCTCCAATGTGATACCAAATAGGCAGATTATTTTGAATTGACTTAGATAATTTAATTGAAGAGAAGCTTAAATTATATTCCTTTGCTACTCTTAGCATACTTAAAATATCTTTAGGAAGGGCAGATTTAGTAAGTGAGGTTTCCCATGTTTGAAGGAACAAATTAACTTGAGATAATTTGGAAACTTTTCCAGATTTTAGGGTAGGGTGTTCACTAATGAGAAGGTCTGCAATATATGCCCATGTTGGACGATGTGGGCCTAAATGTAAAAAAGATTTAGCCCAAGTTAGTTGAATAGCTTTATTTCTAGATTTAAGGTCAAGGAGTTTGATGCCACCCTTTTCAATAGGAAGATAGAGGGTTTCTAAGTTTACAGGAGAGGTTTTAGCAGAATCCCATATAAAGTTGTGAATGATTTTAATCAAAGAGTTCTCAATTTCTAAGGGCATACCTTGAACTTTAGTTAAGTATTGAGTCATGCCTCCAACTATCATTTGAATGATAAGTGGACACCCTTTTGTTTTAGATGGGTGGCAGCTCTTCCATTTATCTAAAGATGATGTGATTTTTTCAAGAACTGGACTCCAGGGAGAGGCACCATCAATGTTATTGCCAATCCAAGCACCTAAGGAGCGGACAGCTTCACCTTCATTAGCAACATGAGTGCCAAGTGGAAAAGGAGCACTAAGATTATTAATTTGANGAGAGAGGAGTACCTGTGATCTGTAGGATTTGTGGCCAATAGGGATAATCTCAGTCTTACTAAGATTAAAGCGTGCCTTTGAAGCTTTACACCATTTATTTAGTATAGCAGTCAAAGTTTCATAATTATCACCTTCGCTAAGGTATACAGTTGTGTCATCAGCAAAGAGGGTGGTGATTATTTTATCAGAGATACTAGGAATTTGAAAACCTTGGAGGTCAGAGTTACGAATCATGCAGGCTAAAGGTTCAATAGCGATGACAAAAAGGAGGCAAGATAAGGGGCAGCCTTGACGAACACCTCTAGTAATTTTCCAAGGAGAGCTGATAACTCCATTAAGAATGACAACAGATTCTGCATTTTCATAAAGTGAGCGTACAATTTTAATAAAGGAGGCAGGGATGCCAAATTTCTCTAAAGTCAGCCATAAATAGTCATGAGCAATTTTATCATAAGCTTTTTCTTGGTCAAGGGCAACAATGATACCATTCTCTTCCATAGCTTCAGCATAGTCAATCATGAGTTTTGAAAGTTTAACTTGATCAAAGATGCTACGTTTTGGTAAAAAACCAGCCTGATTTACATGTACAATGTTAGAAGCAATTATGCTAAGTTTATTGGTTAGAGCTTTGGTGAAGATTTTATAATCAGAGTTAAGAAGTGTAATTGGGCGATAGTTGGCAATATCACGCTTGTCTTTTTTCTTATAAAGAGGGCACAACCATCCTGAAGAGAATTTAGTATGGTCAGCAACACCATGTCGTTCAATATCATTGAAGACAAGGGTCAAAATATTTATAATATCTACTGTTGGCTTGCCAGCTTTGGTGTTGGATTCAAATCTAGAGTGCATAATTTTCCAGAACTCATATAGGATACCATTAATGCCAGAGGCCTTGCCATTTGGCATTGATTTAAGGGAGTGTAGGATGTCATCATAAGTGAGTCGACTGGCCAGTTGGTCTTGGTCACTTGGCGATACTGTGGTTGTAATATGGTGAAGAGTTTCAGTGATGGCTTCAGATCGAATAGTGAGTGGTATATTTGAATCTTCTTCTTGTAATTGGTTATGGTAATTTCTTGCAAGTTCTGTCATTTGGTCAGATCTAGTGACAAATGATGGTGGATCACTGCCAAGTTGTTTAAGAGATGGAATGTAGTCCCTTGGAGTTTTGGTTTTAATGACTTGGGACCAGTATTTACTGATAGTTTCACCTTCAATGCGATAATGAGCTAAAGATGTAGTACGAGCATTGAGATAACATTTACTTTCTAGATATGCTATTTTTTCTTGAATTAAGCCAACATTAATATTTTGGAGATTTTAGTCAAGGGAGGCAGGGTTGTTTAAGGTTTTTTTCACTTCCATTTTAAGTTTTTGAATGGTAATTTCAATTTTAGGAATAGCAGTCTTTGCACGCTGACGAGATTTTTGGGTAATAGTATCTTTGAATTTCTTAAGAAGAGTTTGAAGATTATTCTCATATGTGCGGTTAGTTAAGCTATGAGTAATATCTTGTTGTAATGAGTGAGCTAATGAGTTGAAAGTTTTTAGGAGTTCTTTATCCTTAAGGAGGAATAATGGTAAGGTCCAACGGCCTTGTCCAATGAAAGGGATTTTGCTATCTATGATGCGCACAGATATTAAGCGGTGATCAGTCAAAACAGGTGAGGTTTCAATTATCCAGTCAGATGCAGTATTTATAATTGATTCTAAGGCATATATGCAGTCAATGCGTGATTGGCTGCCACCATTTGGTTAGGAGAAAGTGAAGTTTTTTTCTGTAGGATGTAGGTTTCGCCAGCCGTCTTTTAAATGAAAATGTAATTTTAGATCAGCAAGAGAACTTGTTGCTAAGTGAGAGTCACTATGACATGGTAGTCTATCTAAAGAATCTTCAACAATATTAAAATCACCATACATAATATCAGGGTGTGGTAAATCAGAGGCAGTCCATTTGTTAAGGAGGTCAGACCAAAAGAGAGCATTTTCAGCTGTATCGTTAGGTGCATACACATTAAGGATGTTAATAGCAGATGTAGAATGCCAGTGGTGTCTAAGTAAGATAGCTCGCCTAGGGATCAAGGTTATTAATTGCGTGTCTTCAACAGCAGTTTGCTCGTGATTTAGTACAAAGGCGACACCGCCTCTATTAAGATGTGAAGGATTAGAAGAGTTATGGATTAAAATGCGCCGGCCATAAAGGCGATGGAGTGTAGTGACATCATCTTCAGTCAAGTGAGTTTCTTGAAGGGCTAAAATTCCTAGCCATTTATTTTTTATAAGAGAGCAGATTGTATTCCACTTTGAGAGTGGTCCAGTAGAAGAATTGGAGCTTTTTCCTTTCATGTTGAGGGATGCAATTTGAAGAGAGGCTTTTGTGTGTTTTTTAATTTTTTTAGGGCGATGACGAGTATGCCTTTGGTTGAGAGGTTCGGCATTTAGTTGCTGAGAGGGTGAGATATCAGCTGATGGAGTAGACTGTGTGAAGACTACATCTGGTGGGGTTCCAGTAATTTCACTTTGGGTTTGTGAAGGAGGAGGGCTTAGATGTACAGCATCCCCGCCTCTGAGGGGAAACTGGTCTAAGTTTCGCATAAGATCAGACATACTACCAGACGGAGATGTTGAGCGAGAAATTCGTGTTTCAACAACCTCCCTCACCAAGGTTGTAGTTGGGCTTCGTATTCAGTCTACACTTTGCCCAAAGTGCACTCCGGGATTTTCAGCTAGATTGGTGGGGTGCTGTAACTCGCATGCTTGCAGCCCAGAGCCTGTAGCACAGAGGGGTGCCATCCCTTGCATGGCTCCATCCTGTACTGAACCTCCAGGACTTCGCGGCCTGCCCTCCCTTGCAGGGGTAACTGTATCAGAAGGGCCTGTGGCTGAAATTGGGGTTGTATAAATTGTCATTTGGTTAGGGTGGCCGTTCATACGGTCTGCACTACGTGGACCGACGTGTGTGCAGAACGAGTAGAGTTACACTCAAAGATCTTGCTATTAATCAAGGAGCGGTCCTAATATTGAAGTAACACACTAGCGGGACCCAAGTGTGTTTCATAAGGCAGGCGACGAGTTGGATTACAAGTCAGGAGCATAGGTAAGACTTATACATAGTGAGCTTGAGATGGCATGCAAGTAGGTACAAGACTACATAAGTATATAAGGGGTACTGTATGCGGAGAAAGGCATGATAGGTAAGGGATATGGCATGTAGTGGGGCATAAAGAGAGGATTTTAAGAAGAACGGTAGTTAGAGGAATCACGATTGCCACCAAAGGAGCGAGTGCCCGAGTCACGTTCACGACGTCTGCCATACCCTCGTCCTTGCCCATGGTTTGACGGTCCTGACGGGCTAGGGCTGGTGAGTCTTTGGCGTGAAGAGGAGGGCTGTGGATCAGGGTAGCTGGAGGGAGGGGGCCTGTTGGGGAGTGGGGGACCATGCCAGCTAGGGATGGCAGCAAAAGGACAGAGGCCTCGTGGATGATCAGCACTATGGCACCCAGTACAGGAGTAGGAGCGCTCGGCGTGCCCAACACCATTGAGGCTCGTGCACATGGGGTTGGAATGGAAGAAGTTTAGGACCTGGTCCCAATCGCCAGGGCTAGTAGTGGGGTAGTCCATGTACAAATGCCAAGCAACATAAGGAGCACCCCCAGGGATGCGGAGAATGATGTGGTTGGTGCGAATAGAGTTAAGAAAGTATCTGACTCGGTCTTCAGCTGATAGGTTCGCATGTCGGCCGCTACTTATGAGGGCTAAGAGGGCGGGTAGAGTTGAATTGATAAGTGAGGTGCGAAGATCACTGGCCAGGCGTTCGTTGCAGTCGTCCCTCGCGAGGTCGGTTATAAAGTCCTTGAATTGGCCGACGAAGCTAGGGAGTTGGGGAGTGAATTCATAGAACAGGAGGGTAATGTTGTCACTGGAGTAGACTGCGGTGGTGACGAGGTCATCGCACAGCTGTTCCGAGATGTTGTAGATTAGGAATGCGTTGGGTTTTTCGTGAGTAGGTGGGGTTGGCAGGATTGGGTTGGACGGCACAACCTGCGCTTGGGGAGCATTGAGGTGGGTGAGGAATGAGCGTATGCAAGGGAGGGTAAGGTCCAGGTCGTCGACGGCATTATGGCCATAGATGTGGGCAAGACACTTGGTCGGGGTTTTGCGCCAATCAACTAGTTGGGCAGTGGCAAGCCCCTGGAACGGGCCCGCAATAGATGAAAATATGACCGCTGGCCAGCCGGAGGGNGGGGGAGGAGTGAAGGGTAAAAATAATGAGACAGGCTTAGCGTTGGGGATGGAACTGCGGTTGATGTCCGCTAAGAGGACGTCCCAGTCTTAGGCAGTGCTTGCGTGTTTACGGGTGCTGGGTGCTCGCTTAGTGGGTGGGAAGATAGAGTCAGCGTGCCATATGGGGTCGGAGAGGGCGACGACTGATGCTGTTGGGGGAGCAAGGGGGTTGGGGGATGAAGAGGTGAGGGATGGCTTCAGGGAAGGAGCACGGGTGGAGGCAGGTAACGGGGATGTGTACGCGTCCACAGAGGATATGGTTGCGGTCTTTGGGAAGTGTAGTCCGGTAAGTATGCTGGCCATATGCGGATTGAAGAGTGCGGTGTTCTTAGAAACTACGAGGTCAACGAGTTAGATAATGCAGTCGGCGGGGATAGTACAGTTGTTTGTGTAGCCTCCTAGGCTTTGGGGGGGCCCAGAGTGAGCGAGGTGGGCATGGTTGCGTCGCGCGTTGGAAGCAGCGTGGACAATATGATCGAGGACGACAAGGATGGCAGGGTTGTGGGGACTGGGGTTACTATTGTGGCGACCTGTAGTAGTGTGAGTGGGGCATGGGCTGGCGGGTAACGTTCAGCAGTTAGGTTCATTCATGGTGGGGTGTGCAGCGGCATACCATGTTCCACAGGAGGGTCTGCAGGGGGCACTTCATTGCGCGCTCTCTTTTTAATTGCCCGCCCAGAGGCGGGCTGGTCTGGGGCCATGAGGTAGTAGGTGTTGCTTTGGTTTAGTTTTAGATTTGAGAATTTCAAGACAGAGGGGTTGTAGGAGTACAGATTGCCTGAGAGGAGGCAGGAAGGCATATGGACGTGCGTCGCTGCATGAATTGCTTACGTGACATAGCTGAGAGGGCCAGTTTTGATCATTTTTATTTTTATTTTATTTTATTATTTTTATTTTAAGAATGGACTTTACTTGTGAGTGGGGGATATTTTATTTTGTTTGTTACGGTATATAGTACAAGCTTCGCGAGGCCCTCTTTCTTGACCTCCTCAGATTGAAATCGACGTGGTTTAGCTTCAGTGTCTTCAGCGACCCCTAGAGTGACTCGTGAACGATGGTCCCCACATTGAGCATATAGAGCTCCGTAGTGATGAAGAGCTCTGATCGTGGCTTTTCCGATGCGATGATGCTCACACTGAGGGAATCCTCGTTATCATATGCCTGCGTACTGTCGAGGTGCGTGAAGCCAGCTTTGATCGCAGCTGCAGCCATGTCCATCACATCCTTGTGATATAGTGTTATACCCGTACTAAAGCCGAGCTAGGGAATGGTGTTGCCATCATTGAACTTTATGAGAGTGTTGGCCATCGTAAGTATAGACGGTTCTGTTCATAAATGAAGGGATGGAGTGTGCGCGGCAGAGCGAGTCACTGAACGACTCCTCCCTGCAATCCCTCGGAGTCATATTGGTAGAACCACCCAAGTCGAGGTGACTACCCGAGTCCTGAGACCGTGTAGATTGCCTGGCGAAATATAGGGTGCATCCCACTGGGAAGATTGAGCTTTCAAGCATGAGTCCGTCAGGACCACAGATGTCATAGTGAGAAGGTAGAATGTGTGTGATACAGCGTTCAGGTGGTGAAACATCAGACCTTGCCTACGAGATGCTCTCGTCAATGAGCGGGTTCAGTGCACGATAATCCTCGTGTGAGTGCGAATGTGGGTTGTTGCGAGCATTTCCTTGTGGGGGTGGATGCGAGGCATTTTTATTTTTGCTGGTTCTGCGTGCCGAGGCAAATTTCTTCTTTGCATGAAGGTATTTTTTGCGGGCATTTTAGTAAGAGTTCTTGGTCTGGTTTTTGGAGCAGGTTAAGCAGCAGGGTTGCCAGGGCTAGATCTGCCAGATGGGGGGTGTGCGTGGCCTGTTCGATCTGGTCTGCTGAGCCTGCAGCGGGAGTCAAGTATGTCATAGTTGGCTGGAGTGGCAGAGATATTGGTTTGTTGGGGGGATTCATTGGTGTAATCGACGTGAGGGTAGGGTGAGTTGGAACAAGGTTATTGGGGGGGGGGCTTGAATGTTGCGAGGTGTTTGGTGCTGCCAGTTGGGTAGAGTTAGAGTGAGAGCGGGAGGGTGCAGTGCACGGTCGGTGCTCCTATCGTGATAACTGGGACTTATTTGACCCTTTTATTGGTATTGGTGTTGGTAGCTTTCAGCAATGCTACTGCTCTCAAGCAAAGAGAATGAGCGTACCGTCAGTGACGTGCTATTCTGCGTGAGTGCCATCGACGTCGAGGTCCCACGCTGGCCATCGGCAGCTGCTGTCAAAATCGTGATCGAGATCGAGGTCGAGTGCGTAGAGGCGAGAGATGTGGAGGTGGAGCGTGCTTGGGGTGAGCTCAAGCTCAGTGAAGGAAATGTCAGCGCAGGTCTGTGGGGATGGTCAGGTTCGGGTTGACGTGCACCATAAAAGAGAGAACACGTCATGTAGAGTGTAAAAAAAGGGGAGGGAGTGCCAAGTGTCGGATGGATATGTTCGGGATGCGGGATGCAGTTTTGGTGGTATCGAGGAGATGAGCTAGAGCTTCCAGACTCTGGTGGGAGGAGGAAAAGGGGTTTGAGTCGAGTTTGGAGGAGGGGGGTTGAATAGGCTTGGTGGCTGAGTGAGTACTCAGCCACTAGGTCATTTAAGCGCGCGTGTCTTATGTAAGGTGCTTTTGGGCAGCCCTTGCAGATAGGGTAAATCTAATCTTTTCAGGGCAGGAGATGGCCAGAGTGGTGTCAATAGAGGAGATAAGCAAGATTTCAGTAGTTTACATATAGAGGGACGGGCTCAGTATCTTGTTGTTATCTTGTTATTTTATTTTTTGTCTTTATGTGCATTTTTGAGAGGGGAGTCAGCTAGGGTGGGCAAAGGTTAGAGCAATATTACATGTTTGTTTAGGGCTGGTCAGATCTAGATTGATCTCTATATATAAAGGATAGGATTGAGTGGTGCATTGCGTACTGTATACATTGAACTCATTCTGCATTCATGCTCGCTACAGCTCGAGACACTCTTCCTTTGATAACTGTCAGTAGCCCTACTCTCCTTACTGACTAAATGTCAGATTTACAATCCCTACATTCTTTACGAACTCAACTCTCTTATTCGACAATTTCTCCCTCTGTTTCTGCGGTTGATCCTGGCTTGATCAGCCGTGATGAGGTGAGAGACCATCATGCGCATTTTAGTGGGCTGGCCATTATGAACATTATCGCTCGCTATAGGCTGGTGGCAGGAGTTATGGTGTGGGTGTTAGAAGGGAGACCCATAAGGTATATAGGTGTCAGGATGTGGGTGCGGGCGAGGTGGGGGGGAGAGGTGTTGTATGGGCAGGTGCGACGGGAGATACTGCGCATTGGAAATTGGGTGAAGTATCACATCACTGGAAGTGGTGATCAGTACCTTTGGGTGCCATCGGACAGGATGGCTACTGCTCGCCGCAGTCGAATTCATTGTTTGATTAGCCAGCGATTCCAGAAGGTGGCCGTTCTTCCAGCAATTAGTGAGGAAGGGCGGATAGATTTAAGTGAGGAGAAGGGAGTTTGGGCTAGGTGGGCTCAGTGGTTTCATAATTGATGGGCTCTTAGCGGCGGAGTTCAGTTTTTATATGTATATTTTTGTAGGGGGTTGTGGAATTGAAGATGGGCCTGGGGTTAAGACTGAGGATGGTTCACTTTGAGATTTGTTAATAGCGATGACACCACTGATTACATAAGTATTAGGGTTAGGGGTATGTTGGACTGGAGTATTTTCCAGCAGAAGGCAGCCGTTACATGTTCATTTGCAGGGCACTATAAGAAGAGGGGGGTAACAGTTTGTGGTTTGTATATAGGTGGTGGTCTACAAGTATGCTCGTCTATGTACTCGTGGGGGGTGTGTGGGGAACGGGGGAAAAGACGAGGTTTGTGGATGCAAAGGGGTCACTTCTGGGTTGAGAGAGTGTCCTGGGAGGGCATATGTGGTCCGATTCGACCCAATTTTGCGTGTGCGCAGGGGGGGCGTAGACTTCCGGGGCACTTTCGAGGTTTGTGAGGCTCTCGTGGGGTTCGAGAGCGACACGCCGCTCGTTGTTGACCCGCCCTTGCGCGCTGGGGTAGCGTGGGAAACCGAGCCATGGTGGTGGTTCGGGTGCAAGGGGCCTCCCTCTCCCCCACAACGGTGATCTTGAATAGTAGAAAAGTGACAAACGCAGCAGTCAAACTTCCATAGGTTTTGAAAATCAATCAAGCTGCACAAATGAGCATTGATATTGAGCAATGATGTCGACGCGCAGCCAGTGCCACTGAATGCGTGTGTGATCACGTCAATAAGTCACGTCATACTGAGACTGAACTGCGACCACAGGTTGAATCGAACCAAGCAACCAAACAGCCTGCCCTGCAGGAAGTAATCCAACGACGAATTCACTCAGGGAGTGCCGACTTCGTCGGCAGATACCTTGCTTGTTTGTGCAGAGGTCAATCTGAAGTTTGTTGGCATTCGTTACATATCAATACAAGTTGGCAGTTGTGTAGTAGTACAGTTTCGTAGTCATCGAATATAGTACAAGTAGGTAGTCGTTGCGAGTTCGTAGGTGTTCTGTATTTTGTTGTGATGTACGGTTTAAGTTGAAAGATATGTAAGAGACGTACTTTTAGGTTTTTTTAGGACGCTTCCCGGCTGCTACTGCCGAAGTCGAAGGTAGTTCTGAATCTTTGGATGTTAGTTTTCTCTTTTTGCTTGTAATCGATACTGGGGGGGTGAGTACGCGGATTCTTTCGATGTCTGCGATAAAAAAGTCGGTTTGCGTTTTTGCGGTGCCTTCAGGGGGTTTGTTCGAAATCGTGTAGTGGATGAGTTCGATGGATAGAGCGACTGTAGCGCCTGCAAGCATCTGTTTGTATGCCGTTGGGGGTATGATGTCCCCGTCGACATCGTATGCTGGAATGGGATTTACACGATGGGTGTGTTGTAGAGTTGGGAGTTGTCTTCGTGCTGCGTCTGTCTCTACTGGCCATCCAGTGATGGTGAACTGAGATCCGAGTGAGTCGAATTCTAGGTGAGGTTTGGTGAGTAATGAGTGTAGGATGTCATTGAATGTCGATCTCAACCTTTCTTTTCTTCCTTCGATAATTTCTTTAATTCCTGTATGTGATGTCAGTGAGATGTGATGGAGATAATGGTATAGCGTATGTACCGTGAATAATACGTGTCATAATTTGAAGCGACTCGATTTGTCGTGGACGAGGTAGCTGGAGTGATCGGTCGCTTTGACTTTCGGGTGGAAAATGTCTTGAATATAGCAGAGATTTTTGATGACGTTGTCGAAGTCGACAGCAAGTGCTGGATTGGACGGTCTTTTGACAAAGCAAGTGGGTTTGACTTTGTCGAGGGGTTTGGGGTGTAGCCCTTGGCCGGAGTAGTTTGCGTCCGAAGTCAGCCAATAGTTGTCGATATCGATGTCGACGATGCAACCGAGGCTCGTAAGTGTAGGTGAGGACGGTGCGTTCTCGTTGTTGGAAGTAGCGAGAATCAAAGCGTCTTGGGTGCTATCGCGAAACCAGGCGACTTTGTCTCGAAAGTCAGAATCTCTGAGATAGAAGTCGGCGGTGGTAAGATGGGTGCGTGCGGTGAGTAATTGGTGATTGTCCGAGGAAGAGAGTGTTGTCGAGGAGTCTGAAGCCATTGTTAATTAGAAATATGAATATGAAGATGTTGGAGGTTTTGGAGGTCGGCAGCGACGTTGTAGATATCGTGAAGTGCGTATGGATCTGTATAGTATTCGAGATTCAGAGATTGGTAATGACCTATTTTTTTTTTATCACGCGCCTTGGAATAGGGATAGATGAGCGAGTTTATTGGTCGATAGAGGTTTTTCATTTGGATCTATTATTGTCTTTCGATGTTATTCGTGCGGATGCAAAGGCAAGGATTAGTTAGTAATTGTATGACGGGATGCTGTACCGATGGCGTGTAGCTAGTTTAGGGTAGAAAAAAAGAGGGGGGGAGGGTCGTTGTTTTTTGTCTTTCTTCATGGCATCATCGTCATCAGCGATAGCATCTTCTTCTGATATTACTATCAATTCCACGTTTGATCAGCAACAGTGGACAAGATTCTCACCTGTCGCCGAACCGTCATCTTTTACGGATAATCTCGTTTCATCTAGGGAGAAGGAGATATGGAGTGCGTCGCTCGACAATATTAGGAGGGCTGCTAAAGGCAAAGTAGTGTTGTCGAGGCAAGAAAGAGCGACAAAGGCGGATATGATTCGGGCAATTTTACAGCGGTGCGATGATGATTTTTTTTCCGATTTACGAGTATTGGTCCAAGGTGGACACGATGAAGTGCAGGGTCGTTCTTCTGCAGAAATCGAGATTCTGTCAAGAGACGAGATTTTGAAGGAGATATCTGGAGTGTTTCTTGTCTCAGCAGATGAACGTGCCTCGAAAACAGCAATTGTTGCTGCGTTATCTAGACGTGCATCAGAAGAAATCTTTCAGCGACTGCGTTTAGTGGCTGATGGCAAAAGGAGGAAACGTGTAGCCACGAACGAAGTCGATGGTAGCCGAAAGCGTCTTCGGACGTTAGAAGGCGACAATGGCGATTGTTTCATGACTGTTCCATCAGTTGATGAGCGTGATGGATGTTATCGAGATTTTTATGATGCCACTGGAAATCGCGCTTTGGCGAAGAGTGTTTGTGCAGTTTGTGCGAGGGAGTGTAATAATCAAGAAGAGGGTGTCGTGGAATTACCTTTGGAAGTTGTGCCGAATGGAGAGCGTTTGAGGCCAAAAGACGATGTATATCATCCGTCGCATGTTTTGATTGATGGTATGTTATTGGAAGAGAAGGGATTGGTGAAAGTAGGGGAGACTGTGTTGGCAGTCAAGATTTGTGGGTCGTGTATGTCGGCATTGAATACGGAGTGTGTCGAAACTCCACCGAAGTATTCGCTGGCAAATAATTTGTGGATTGGGACAGTTCCTTGGGAGCTCACCGTTTTGACCGTTCCGGAGCAACTACTTATCGCGTTGCTTTATCCGAGGGTGTACGTGTTCAAGCTCACACCGAAGGGTAATTATAATCGTGGAGACGCGTCGACGTTGCAGCGTGGAATGCGCGGCACAGTTAGTACATACGAGCAAGATTTCGAGGGAGTTGCGCGTATGACGGACGGAAAGTTAATGCCACGGTCTCCGTCGTTGCTGGCATTGATAATGTCAGTTACATTTATCGGACAGGGACCATTGCCGAAGAATTGGTTGCAGAGGACATTTAAAGTCAGACGGTCGGCGGTCAAGGCAGCATTGCAGTGGTTGAAGAAGAACAATGCCAAGTATTATGGCGACATCGAGATATCCGATTCGAGACTAGCGGCGCTTCCAGAGGACGATGTACCGCACGAGGTTTTGATGAACATCAAGCAATCAGGGGATGTTGGTATGCTGTTACAAGAGAGTGATGGTTATGTGCCGAGAGAAGATGTCGAACCAGAATTTGGTCAGTGAACGACGCGTGTTGAAATCATATTTTNTTNNTNTATAATGTAGATCAATTTCATCCAGACATAACGGATGAATTGGATCGTAATGACACTG
>SGPL01000060.1:0-69625 GCA_004802705.1 Bondarzewia mesenterica
GCAACCTTGCCATGACGGTCTCGATACCCAAACCGCGCGAACAGCTCCGGCGTAGTGAGTATGTGTTCCAGCACCGTTTTGCCTTGCGCCCAAACGTTCCGCTGGTCATTGACGAAACCGTAACCCGGTGTTCGGTCCAGAGGATCTTCGTGTATGATAAGGTCCTGCGGAAGTTGGAAATCGGGCTGGTTAAAAAGAAGTTCATCCATGATCTTGGTAGCTTCCTGTACGAGTTCTTCGTGGACGACCTTGAGTTCTTCCAGCCTCAAAACACGGTCGCCAAAGATCGCCGACGTCCCAAGGCAGTCCGGCGCGTTGAACTTGATGATATTGTCGTCCGCCGACTCTAAATGCGATAGGCCTCGAAGAAGTAGGTACAACTTGGGCATGATGCCCTCGGTCGACTCTTCCAGGTGCCGCTCGACCAACTTGAACGCCCTACGGTGAATTGAATATATGCGAGAACTGTCGAGCACCGGATCACTCACTCGTGCGTCGAAAGCCCTGGATCGTTCAGACGGGCAGCGTACATGACGGAATACATGGTCAAATGCCCCGTGAATAGCAACGGTGAGATGAGTTGCGTGATGGAATTCGACGGCAGCCACATCCCGTCCGGACGAATCGACGCCAGGATGAGAAATCGTTGTACGGCATGAAAAAAGCCCTTTCCGTCCCCCCCTTGGGCAGTCGGCGTCTCCGTGAACAGACATACCAATAATTCACGGAGAGCAAGCTGGATGGCGGGACAGTAAGGCGGAATCTTTCGCACCTCACCTCCTCCGTACGCCGTCAAGCAGGCGTCGGGATCCGGCGTCGGGACAACAGTAGGGCGATCTTCTTCGGTCAACACGTCGGCATGCTCATCATCGTCTTCGGCCACAGCGCCCTCCGATGGAGTGGGATGGTCTGTTCCATCATAAGTACCCGCGATCGTGCTGCCTGTCCCCGCGAACGCATCTAGCAGCGCTTGGCATGCGTTCGACACGGCTGAGGACATCGAAAAATGATAACTCGGACACGGCCGGTGGTGATTACGGACAACGAACGCGATGCACGACGCCAGCGTATGCGCGTACGAATTGTGCGTCGAAAACTGCGTGTCTGCGTGATGAAGCTGATACGTTACCGCGTGTCTGTGTAGAGAAGGTTAAGAAATAAAGACGGTCGACGAACACGAACGATTTACTCAGCACTGGGAAAAAATGTTTAAAAGACAAACGGAGAGAGAGAGACAAAGGAGCGTACGACGGTCGAGTGCCTATAAGTCTGCGCGCGTAGTGGTCATGCAGACGAGCCTGATAATATGCGAGGTAAGCATGGACGTGCCGATGCAGATACGGAAGCAAATGGTCGTCTGCGTCGATGTGGACAAGTTTCATTAATTCCACCGAATCTTTGTCGTTGACATGGTCCAGCCATCGTTCTTTCTGAATGAACTGGTGGAGGACGCGAAAATTGTCCGGAAGCGCAAGATCCTGAGATGGCGAGTCGCGAGACACCATCTCTGCTCGATAAGTCGCCCACATCGATTCAATATCTGGCGTGATCGGAATGGATTCGTCCTTGACTGGAAACCAAGTAAACTGTCGGCCGTTGGCAAATTTCTGGACGCTTGCCAAGGTAAACGGCCTGTTGGAATTCGGTCGTTCATCCTTGTTACAGCGGTGGGAATTGAATACGTGGGACGCGGATTGCAACGGGTCGTTACTGTCACGGCCTTTGAAAGCGCGGCAGCATCGTGTGCAAAGGTGATAGTTCGTCTCAGGCGGCGAGAGTCCATAGATGGGGTCGACAGGTGTGACGGGTGCTTCAGGAGGCCATGCAAACGAGAGGGGATATCGTTCCAGCTGTGCTCGCAACAAGCGATTGAGGTCTTTTTGAGGATGAACATGCCGATGAAACGACTGGATGTGCTGACGAATCTCGTCGGGATTGATGGAAGATGAACAGGCGATGCAGATGACGAGGGCGTGAGTGAGATTAACTAGTAAACCGTTAGCTTTCATCAAATCCGTCTGTGCAGTGTCTGCCGGTGCTTGTGCCAGAGCTGACGAGACTCGAGGTCAGGTTAGTGGACGACGAACGGTTAAAAGTACGAACATAGTAGTGGTATCTTGGACGAGAGATCAGGACGCGGAGGAGAAGTAGCTGCGGAAAGGTTTTCGCCTAGGTCTAAGGCAGGTACAGTCGCGTCGGTCTCAAGCTCTGGTAAAGGGGGTCGGATGTCTAGCGGCAAGGACTCATAAGTAGACCAGAGATGATCGGTCGTATTGGGATCATCGAGAAGCTGTAAGAACGAAAAAGGCGGTGGTTGCGGATCGCCAGCGTGCACCCCTTGTGAAAAAAGGGATGAAGTGGATGTCTGCTCAGGCGCCGAGGGTTGAACGACGGGCAAAATGAGCGACGAACTGGCCAACGGTGAATTGGCTGCAGTCGGAACAACAGGGGGGAGCTTTTCGGGAGGTGTAATCGGTGCAACGCTCCCCTTACACGTTTTGCAATGACTCTATGGCCGAGGACTGAGGTTATATGCGCAGCGCACACGCATATAATGACTTACCACTAGCGCGTCGGCTTTGATGAATGGCAGCAAACAGCGTTGGCAGACCATTCGACCTTGCGAATTCCTAATCGCTAAGTATGGCACGGTGCCATGATCGTAGTAGCATTGCTGCCTGCGACTGACACAACGTTGATGCACCTGGTTAGAACCTTTTTTGATGGGTTCACGACAGCGCTCGCAAATAACACTGAAAATTAAATTGGAATCGAGGAAATAACAACAAAAAAAAGAACGATTTACGAAGGTAGATCACGTTTGATTTTTTTTGTTGCTGCGAGGATGTTAGACGGAAGAGAGAGAGAGAGAAAAGGCGCGCACGATGAGCGATCTGGAATAAGTGGAGAGCCAGGACGCTTGCCACCGTGAGGAATGCGTGAGGAACTCATGTTGTGATGGAGACGAGGGGACGCACAAGAGGGACGAGGGTATGAGGGAGTACAGAGGACGCGACCACGCGAGCGATTTAGTGAATGGATAACGTGACATATTCACGGACACACGTGCAATAGAAATCGACGATCCACCGCATATATTGACATATTCAGCAGCTATAATACATGCCACCCACGAGGGGTGCGGGCGAAACTACGACGGATAACGAGGAGTAATATACAACGGTCCAAGAGGTCCCTAAGGGTCGTAGTTTACAGCGCAAGAAATAGTAATAAAAGAGACCAAAAGACGAAAGAACAGATCGTTCAGTAATTGTTAGCGAGAAAATCACGCACATAATCGTGCACGACATCACCCCCAAGTTTATAAACGATACCTAACAAGACGGAATCGTTCTGCGCTCTGAGTGCATCCAGTCGCGTCGGCGTGTCGTCCTCGTCGTTGCTGGGTGGAATACCAGAGATACGGGCGAGTAGGTCGGTAAAATTGGGCGTCCGTGGAACGGAAACATCCCAGATAGGATCCATGAGGACAGACGAGCCGAACTGTGGTTTATTCGCTACAAGAATGAAAAATACGTGTCAAAGATTTAACTCACCAGACGATAGTGAGCGAGCAGGTTGTTCCTCGCCGTCACAGGACGCTCGTAACCGCGCTTGAATGACATAAAATGACCACGGAACGCAACAGTTTCAAGTTTGGCTTGACGCTCCCGATTGTTCAAGCCTTGAAATCCAGCGGGATTTCGCTTGGCAAACGCCCACTCATAATACGCCTTCTTCCAAGTCCGACCACCCCTACCGGACCCCTTCGAGTTCCAATCTGCCGCGAACTTGATAACCTCGATCTGGTTGAGCACAGAGTCAACGAAAGATCGCTCCGTCCGACGTTGATCTTCGCGTATGAGTAACTAACACAGCATATACAAAGGTTAAAGGCATAACAGAGCAAAGAAAACCAAAAGAACGAACCTCCTGACGGTGATAGATGCGCGTGCGGTCATCCTTTCCGTCGAGATCCTCGGATTGGCGGCATATATTCCTCCAAGACAAAGGTTTATCGCCCCAACCCGCAAAGAGATGAATCCATTCGGGTTGCGTGTGCGACGAATAGCCTCTGATCAACCGCTCAAAGCCGAGGTCTTCGCGTGACACGCGAGCAACGTTCGCGTTGTCGTGCATCCAACGAACGATGCCAGGGACATCCTCGAGGGTCAAAGGCGGTTTCCCAAAATGAGACAGGGCGAGCTGAGCGCGCTTCGTCAAGACGAACTGCCGACGCTCTGCGCCATCGAGTTCCTGCACAGAGCGCAAGGGCGTAAGAATAAAAAATCAATTTGATTTCGACCTACCGCAAGGTTTACGTGGTTAGGATCGTGCTGCTCATCTTCCTCGGGAGAGCGTCGCTGGAGATTTCCATCGTCATCGTCGTCCAAAAGCTCGTCGACCTCTTCAGTTTCCTCATCACGCTCTTCGGTGTCCTCGGTATCTTCACGTCGCGCATGAGAGGATCGAGATCTGGCTGAAACGCTCGAGTCCCGAGCGCTAGCCCTAACCTTTTTGACCATGGCCATTAGGTCTTTGGCAATGCGTTTCCGCGCCTGAATTTTGTTGGGATTCTGGGTGGGACGGAGAGTCTCGATTTCGGGGGCAAGCGTCGTGCGAAGAGTGTCAATAATCTCTTGTTCTTGCGTTTGACTGGGGCTGTCCATGCCGGGCAAAAAGTGTAAGTCGGTCAAAGAAAAATGTCAGTGGACGAGATGTGAGCAAGGAAAGAGCGCAAAGGAGAAAATGGGTTGCGCAAGTCGCGTCGCGTGCCAGAAAGTTCACACGTGATGGCTTAGTGCGTGTCACGCAGGCGGTAGCAGGAAGATAGTAACAATTACTTTAATTCTTAGATCGATATACATCCGACAGTTAAGGAGCTGGCAAAAAAATTTATGTTAAGAGTAAAGAAATGCTGGCCTGTAACGAAGTTTGACCACACGGGGTGTGGCCGAACGAAACGACGAGCCTTGACTTATATTGGACGGACGACTCGCGAGCGTTGGATAGAATGCAATGCCCGAAAGGAATTCGCGAGTCGCGAGTGTTATATGCTGCCTCCTTCAAATCGGAGCGACGCCCAATTGATGTAATAGAGTGATACTGGCGATTTCTTACAATCAGGCGACGATTAACGCAATAGAAACGGTCAAAAAACAATTGGATTATCTGGTCACTTAGATGCATGCAAGCAGATAGCATAACGAACGCGTTGCGTTTACAGCCGCAAAAACAACCGTCAAATACAAAATCGCAGCCTCGCCAATCTCCCGACCCCAACCCGACTAACCTCGACAACTGACCGACTGAACCCTGACCTTCCAAACCGATCGAATGCCCCACTAAGAACTGCCCTAACCGCAACGCATTGAACGAGTACCTACTGGATGATGGTTAGAGTGAAAATTAGGTGATAAATAAAATAAAATACCGAACGAACGATTGAGCTTGAAATTCGCCGGCGACACGATAGCATCGCGTGCAGCTGATATGAACAGCTGTCATCATAGATGTTAGCTATATAATCGTGAGATGGATTTAAAAACAGACGCACCGAGTGTGAATAACCATCAAGGAGAACAGAGAACACAGGCGCAGGACGAGGAGGAGTCAAAAACACGCTAAGAAATGGAAAATGAAGGGTAGGTAAGGAAACTGTACAAAATGTGGAACGAAGGGTAGCTAACAACAGAGAAAATATCAACGTATAAGATGTACGAAAAGGTTGCGAACGACATGCAAACTGGAAATGTAAATGAAAAGAGACAAAACAAGAAGGGGGCGGACGACATACGCGGTACGACACGCAAAGGGAGGGAGTGGACAACACACGAAAAAGGGGGGTGGACGACACATACTGCACGACACGCGAGGGAGGGAGTGGACAACACGCAAACAAGGGGATGGACGACACACACGGCACGACACGCAAGGGAGTGGACAACACATATGAAAAAAAAAGGGGGTGGACGACACGCACAAGCGATGGCTTAACATACAAAGGGAAAGACGGGCACACATCATGCATGTAAAAAACGGATGGGAATGTACATAAGGAAGGAGGGGGCACGCTCGCACAAGCAAGCGTGTCCGTGTCGATGAGGACCTGGGGGTGTGCGACCGACTAAAGTGGGCGGGGTCAAGAAGGAGGGATGATCGTCGGCGGTGGAGGGCGGCGGGAGCGAGAAGACGGCAACGCCGTTTGAAGAAGCGACGGCAGGGGGGGAGAACGAGTGAGGGACAACGAGTGAGGGAGAACGAGTGAGGGAGAACGACGGCGGGAGATGATGAGGCAGAGGCGGGGGTGGCGAAAGCGGAGGGTGAAAGTTGGGAGGCGACACGCAATTGCGTGTCGTGGAACCCAAAGTCAGATTAAGCTCCGACTACTCATAATGAGTCGGAGCTCTAATCTCAGTGGCGTTGCCGGGCGAGAACGCGCTGGCGCGCGTCCTCGCCCCGCACCGCCGCGACACGCAAAGTTTTATACTTTGCGTGTCGTGCGACACACAAAATATATCTTGCGTGTCCTGCCTGAGTGTCGGAAGTGTCGGGAGGCGGACAAACGCCGTTGTTGCGTGTCAAGTGAGTGTCGTCTGGTATTCAGTGCGTGTCGCGTGCGTGTCACAACGCGCAGATGAGTCAGCCTCCTGCCTAATCCGGTAATTCAGCGTTTTATTTTGTTGTTTTGATACTCAAAGGACACTCAGATGACACACATTAAATACCTAGCTATTTAAGGGTGCAATACTATTAGGTATTTACGCGCATCCGTGCTTATCTGCCCATATATATATTTCCCCCTCATATGAAATCTGACACTGGGCATCCTATAGGCACCCATGCAATGGAAAACCGAGCGCAATCGCTGACATCTCCTTGCGCCTGGCCGAGGGTATCCAGGACCTCAAATTGGACCAGCAGCTCGCGCCGACGTGCGAAGCAATCTCGCGTACGTTCACCGCCGGTTCTACGGGTTCTTCAAGGTAGTCGAGGGCGTGCGTGGGAGGTGGATTCAGCACTCAGCTTCTTCCACGTCAGCATCCGCATCAACCTCGGCCGTTGACATCTCCCCGCCGCTCCCTCCACCAACATCGCCGAAGAAGGATGACTCGCCCGCGTGTCCATCGAGCATGAGTGTCGCGGCGTGGAGACGAAAGAGAGGATCGGTTCGTGGGGCGCCAGCATCGGCTCGTTCTTCGCGTCCAGGGCTGCGAGGCTCTCAAAACCTGTGGAGAGTCCGCCTGTGCTGGCTTTGCCGCTGAAGGACAGGACGAGGGAGGTGGGCACAACTGTGCATGTGGATGCCCCTGCCCCAATGAGCGTCAGTGCTGTTGTTGCTGCTCCCAGCGCCCCTGTCGCACCTGCCGCGGTGCCTGAGGTCACCATAGCAATTATGGCTGTTGCGGGGAGCGCTTTACTTGAGAGCTTCAAGCAAGACGAGGATCAGGATCAGGAAGAGGAGAAGGAAGAGGAATCACCCAAAGCATCGGAAAAAAAATGGAGGGCCAACGGGAATCCATCGAAGTCAAAAAGGACGAGTATTCCTAAGGCAGCGGAAGAAGATAGTGGATCAGAGGCAGAAGACAATCCGTATGGCGTGACAAGGCGAATGCGCACGCCGTCGAGGATGTACATGGGGATTCATCTGAGGGTGCACATGAGGACTCCGCTGAGAAAGTGGACAAATGACCGGCATGTACACGCGCAAGCTAGAGGGAGTGATGGCAGCAACTACAGCACCCCGCGAAGCGTCGCGTCGAGTCTGAAATCAAGAGGCAATCGGGAGTACGAGGTGGCATTGTGATGTCGATAGCTTTCTTCTTTCCTCTCGGTTTTCTCTTTTATTGGCGGTCCGCCGTCGTTCATGTATACTTGTTGGTATTAATAAAAGGTGTCCGGGTGGCATCTGTGTATCATATCATATGTTCTGTGAGTTGTGTGGGAATGTTTAGATCAGACTATGTTGACTATGTTTCATTGAGGGCACCTGTCTTTCCGGTGTTCCAACGACCTACCGCGAGTTTGGTTGGCGGATGCTCGGTGGTTTCGTCTACGTATTTATGCATGATCTCTGCTAGTTGGCCGGATGGTGCAGTTTGGTTGGTCGGTGGAGATTGCTTGTACATTAGATGCGGAATCGCGCGCACGCACACACTTTCCACGTTTTGCAATGTTGGACAGAACATGAGTCCCTCGCTGAAAGTCGTGCCTAGCTGTACTGTCTCCCCGCAAGTAGGACGTTGACATGTTGCGCTCTGCGTGGCCAAGCAAGAATACACGATATATACTAGTATACAAGAGCCTGAATGTGTGAACCGACATCTGTCTACGCGCTTCATGAGCCCATGTACCAGCGGCCGTAGACGATCGCACAATTGAGCAGATCCAACGGGCACAACTTCCGAAGAACCATAAATGCGTTCAACGAGGTCAACTTTCAGCATACCAAAAACCTCTGAGGTCAACGATGCAGCAATCTCCACAATCTCCACTGTCATGGCCTGAAGCTGATCTGGCAGTGATGAGAAAGCCGTTAGAGAGGATAGCGGTATGGTCGCCACGGGCTTGCGCGCGACTCCTACTTCCGTAGTGCTATCGAAGAGCACTGTATCCGGAGTTTCCTCTGAGATACGTGAGAATGGTGTGTTTGGCGACCTAGTCTCGGTCACCTCAGGTTGAGGAGGCGCCTCCCACATCATTCGCAGTGCCTCCATCACGCCAAGGGCTCCCCCCATTGCCCAGCGCCCACCAGACTCCTCGCAAGACCCACCATTTCTACCACACCGCCTACAACATGCACACCTTCTCATATTCTTCGCAGATGCCCAAGCCGAGACTCAAGGTTGACTGCTTCTAGTCCGCGAATGGCCACATTCTTATCCACATGTTGCAATTGGGTTCGTAAAGATTGGATACGCGCCAAACAACGTGCAGACTCAGCCTGTAAATCCTGGAGATTGGTGAGAGCGGCGAAAAAGGATGTTGCACGACGTGCTATCTCGTGAACAAGGTGCTGCTCAAGCGTATCTGCATGATGAGACAATTTCTCCAGTAATGGGAGGGAATGCACGAGGGCGGAGGGGTCGAATGGCGTCAATGGCGTCCTTGGATTTGAAGAGGATGACGATGATGCAGTGGAGGATGTTTCAGCGACAGCGTTGAACGTGCGGGATCTCCGAGATCAAAGTTTGGTTCGAAAAAACCTGAGGAACGGATGAAAGAGGAGAAAGGGACTTAGTGATGCGCGGGGTACGCGGAGTAATCGATGTCAAGCGTGGACACGCTGAGAGTAGAGCCGACGATGATGGCTCGCCGATCAGGGCTTCGCCTGAATGTCCAAGTTCCACGCTCTTCTGGAAGCGATCCCATTCAGGACCAATCGCCTTTAGGTAGGGGTCGAAATCCTTGCGTCGTACGCGAGGAAGTTCAGCTGGCGGGACGGAAGGGACAGCTGAATGAGCTTTGGGTGGGGCGGAACGCTTGTGCGGGTTATTGACCACGGTGGAAATGGCTATATGTTTTGAATGTAAATCGAATTTCGAGGGGACCAATATAACAACGCACCGTGGAACCCATGCTTTGAACTGCTCCATTCCGATGGAACTGCGTCCTCCAAGACACTCGCAGATGGTGTGCCATAGATATCAACTCGGGGAGTAGCATTAAAGTAAAATCCTCATCCTTCGGTCGTTTCTGAGACGCTCCCCGGCCTTGGTCGGCGTGACGAAGGGTCCAATTGAACCTACACGCTGGACGAGCAGTGGTAATTTCTGGTAGTGGTCCGACAAGGCTCACCGGACGCGATGGATTAGACGTATAATCCGACATGATGAGCAATCAATGGATGACAGAAAAACAGTACCAAGAGGGAGATTGAAGGGAAAGCGCGCAGAATGTTTCTGCCAGCGTTGGTATTCTATGGCTGATCCGACATTCACTTGTTGCAGCACCGCGATCGTTTCATCGTCCCAACGGACCCAAAAAATCAAGGTGAATCTTGGCACAAACCAACATTCAGCTGCTCACCTCTCAAGATGTCAGTCCATCTGCTTGGATTTCTCGACGGCGCCGCTCTCGTGCCTGCAATGCTCTCCCCATGCGACTCACGTTCTCCTTGCCCAGCTTCTCCGAGATCCACGCACGGACCTGGGCGACCCGTTCCAGGTTGAGTTCGCGCGGATGGTGTAGGTGGGGTCATCGCAGAGGGCGTGGAGGAAGTCTTCGGTGGCGAGGTTTCCGGTGGCGCTAAGGGAGTAGGGGCATCCGCCGAGGCCAGCGAGGGAGGTGTCGAGGGCGCAAAGGTCGTGGGAGAGGGCAGTGAGGGCGTTGGCGAGGCCGATGCCGATGCCGTAGTTGTCGTGGAACTTGCTTTGTGAGAGGGGGGTTTTAGGTCAGGTCAGGCTGGAGGGAGGGGACACGTGGCCTTTTTAGATGGGGAGAAAGGGTGTGTGAGTTATGAGTGAATTTGGAGGAGGGAGGGGGAGAGATGTACGGTGAGTTGGGAGATAGGGCATTGAGCGAGGATGGCGTTGAGCATGGCGCTGACGGTGGAGGGCGTGCCCGCGCCGGTGGTGTCACCGAAGCTGACTTAGTAACAGCCCATGTTGAGGAGGGCGCGTGTGACGTCGGCGTAGCGTGCGAGAGGACTGGGTCGGTGTAGGGGCAGGCGGTGACGACGGAGACGTAGCCGCATTCGGGGATGCCAGCGGCGAGGGCACGGGCGGTGATGTGGGAGAGGAGGGCGAAGGAGTGGGGGAGGGAGGTGTGAATGTTGGTGCTGGCTTGGGAGAAGGCGTCGGTCGCGGAGGTAAAGAAGGCGATTTCAGAAAGGGCGGGTGGGGAGAGGAAAGGAGGGAGAGGGCAGTGGAGAGACCGCGGTCGTTGGGGACGAGGGCTTGGTAGGTGATGCCGACTTTGCCTGTTCCCGCCATCTTTGCGAGTTCGGGTCAGCGGGGGGAGGGGGACAGGGAGGGGAATGGGAGTACCTGGAGAACCCATTTGGGACTGACGAATCTGCTGACCTCGATGGTGGACATGCCGGCACGGGCGAGGCAGTCAATGAGCTCGATTTTGAGCTCGGGGGGATGACGCCGGGTTCATTTTGGAGGCCGTCGTGGAGGCCGACTTCGATGATGTCGACGACATTGTGGGTGTCTGCATTTGAGAGTGAGGGGGATGGAGGTGGGGGTGAGGAGGAGGGGTTGATGGTAGTGGTTGCATAGGGATGCGCATGCGAGTGGAGGCGTTATTGAAGGCCATGATATTGTCGTGAGCGTGAGGTGCGACGGGCGAGGGCGCGAGCGAGAATGGACATGATGATGGGCGCGAGTGAGAGTGGGCGGGTGAGTGGTGATTTGGACATCCTGGGCACGCCCGTGTCCGTGCAGGAAATCATGAGCCACCGTGAGAAGGTGCACGAGGACTGACATAGAGCAAAATAGAGCATATTCTATCCGCTCGATCTTCCGAGATGGAGGTCAGTGGAGCATATTCTAGGATAGATGGCTGGCGTGCCTAGTGTTTCAGAAATATGATCATTGTCACTGTGTTCAACATAAGATGTATATCTTGCAAGATACAGAAAGTGAAATCTTGCAAGATCTTGCAAGATCTTGCTCAGAGCTGTTGGAAAAGTGCTATATATTGCAAGATTGTGCTACATCTAGTTAGATGTAGCTAGATTTTGGTAGATAGTGCTAGATTGACATATATCTGGCTATATACATGAAGATATGGCTAGATCTGAATTAATGAGCATAATTGGGTCTGTAGAAAGGTATTTTTGTCCATATGGACTGTCATAGGGGTGCAGTGTTCAAGAAAAAAAATGAGTGACTGGAATGGCTATTACGTATACAATGATCGGTATCACTAGGGGAGCTCAAAGTTGGCGCTTACGCTGTAAGCGACCGCCGCATACGAGTTCCGCTTATGAGCTCGGATGCGCCCGTGTGATCTTATGTAATGTCACACCCGGATGAGCGAGCATTAAGCAAGTTGAAGCCATTCTCCTCCTTGCTACTGAGCGCACTCAATGCGCGCTGTTACCACACCCCTTTATAATGCCTCGGAAAAGCCTTCATGAAAAATGGAAGCATGACTACATCCACTTCATGGCCATCCGTGACATGTTTGCACTGCCCGACACCCTCGAAGCTTTGGCAGCTCAGTTTGACCTTGATGCCCGTTCTCTCCAGCAAATCCGTAATACCCGCTATCTAAATGGCCGCACTGCTGTTCTGAAGATGGGGAGCTTGAAGCTGGCATGGGAGTACCGCAAGAATCATGCTGATCATGGTCGTTTCGTCGAGATGTTGTGGGTTTCCCCGCACGTCTTTGATATTCTTCTTTATCTCATCCAGGACCATCCTATCTTCCAAAATAATTCCAACAATCCACAGACCCCTGTCCAAACTCAGCTCGCAGTTACACTTTATCGTTTGGGCCGCTACGGCAATGCCGCATCTCTGGCAGACATTGCGCGCAACTGTGGTATTTCCGAAGGTTCGGTCGAGAACTTCACTCATAGGTGCTTTACAGCAATCGAAAGTCTCCATGCCGTTTTGACAGAATTGGGCTTGGCAATCCTGGTTGCCTTGCGTCTGCCGCCCATTACAGATTAAATATAAAAGGAGCCAAGAGACGTAGATGGTGGTGGTTGAAATCAAAGACGACGCGACGCGACGCGACACGACACGGCGAGGAGTTGCGGAGCGCCGTGTGATGTTGTGACGGTGTTATGTCACGCGTCCATCACAGCTCCACTGGCTCGTAAGCGGGACTCGTATGCGGCGGTCGCTTACAGCGTAAGCGCCAACTTTGAGCTCCCCTANTGNNNGCATCNTGANANNAGATGTGAATGAATGAGATCAGTTGGGGGACGACAGGCACAGATCTGGCAAGGTGTCCTTATTTGGAAACTGTCAGTCCGGCGCGCATTACCATTTCGGGCTTGCTGGAACAGATGCTGTCAAAATCAGCTTCCTCATTCTTTCTCGCTAGGCCATTTTGTTTTGCGGTCGTCGGCCTGCTGGCGTTCTTCGAAGATGCTTTTGCATCATCACCCCATCGCGCGTTTAACGCTGCTCGTCCTAGATCTTAAACGTCCATGCGCAATCCATGCGAACGTTTGACCTAGGCTTTCGCGCTGGTAGCTATTCATGTCTATCCGACTCTGACATATATCCGCCGCTACATACTTAGCAGAATCCGTCACCGACCAGGACCGGGCTGGCAGATGCAGGGTATACACTCTACATGAATATCTCAACAATCTCGGGGCTGCTTCGTTTTATTTATATAAATGTATCACCAGATCAATCAATCCAGCGCGTATATCATGGATCTCAATTGCACCAGCGTCTACTAACATTGGCCGCTCCAAGGCGTTCCACTGCAGGGACTCCCTCGCCACAAGGATGAACTGCACTGCGGCTGAATGGGGTTATGAAACCCTTCTTTTGGCGGTAAACGAAGCATCGCCTCAGGCATCTGCACACCGAGCGGCAAGAAGCCAACAGTGTTCCCAACATTGGCATATATATACGCCTGCCGGTTTACAATTGCCCTTTGTCTTGTGGCCCATCTGCTGATCGTTCCCCTCACGTTCTGAGAGGTTGAATCTCCATGCGTTCATCTTTCTGGTTGAACGCTGCGCTGAATGTGTTGTTTGCTTATGCTGCGACGACCCCTTCACGAACTCGAAAAATTTCCCAGCGCTGGCATGATGAATTTATCTCTGCCGCTGATGGCCAGTTTAAGGTCAACGGGAGGTGCGTGTATCTTGACTCTCATCGGTGTTGCGCGGAACCTCGCCCATGCTCGTTGCAGCGATTTCAAGTTCATTGGAACGAATGCCTGCTGGCTGCCTTACTTGAACTCTGAAGACGATATCAATAATGTCTTGGGCAACATGTCGGCAGCTGGTATCAGAGTCGTCAGAACTTGGGCTTTCAACGGTGCGTTTTGAAAAACCATTCCGATGTAACGAATACTTATTGATCCTCAACCCACATAAGACGTCAATACTGTCCCCGTGAACGGCACTTGGTTGCAGCTCATTGTGAACGGCACGACATCGATCAACAACGGTACTAATGGTCTTCAGCGTCTCGATAAATTTGTCAGCATGGCCCAGTCGCACGGGATTTATGTTTTGTTTTCATTAACGAACAACTGGAACCCTGCGGATACAGGCAGCTCCAGCTTGCCACGCAACTTCTTGTCCAACGCATACGGCAAGCTGTCTTCTCTGCGTAATGCTTTGCCATAGGCCCATATTGATGTTGACCCTTGTGTCGAACAGGCGGCATGGATGCTTACGTCCGGGAGTTCGGCGTATATAAGAAGCACGACGAGTTTTACACGAACGATACGATCATCGTTATCTTCAAGAACTACACGAAGCAGGTAGTTTCCCGCTTCATCGACTGCCCTGCTGTGCTTGGCTGGGAACTTGCCAATGACCCGCGAGGCAACTCGTCCATCCCCGCGAGCGAGTCATGTAACACGCTTACCATCACGAAATGGCACGCCGACGTATCGCAGTTCATTCGCTCAATAGACTCTAATCACCTGGTGTGTTCTGGGTAAGCCTTGTTTTCCAATGCCCTAATCAGTTTTTTCTCATGATGGCCTCGTGCAGGAACCACGGCTTCCAGTGCCCCTCCTGTCCCAAACTCTTCCTTCTCAACCCCCCTGCTCCAAGGCCCTCTGCGGCTGCGGGTGCCTCAGGCGCTCGTCGTCGCTCTGTCAGCGGCGTCATGACCAAGGCCCGCCTCATGCGAGATATTGCCGACAAGCGTCGCAGGGTCAGTACTGCCTCTACTGAAGTTAGGGATGGCTTCAAAATCCGTGGACGCTGGGTCGCATCCGGTAAGCGTTTTCCACTCTTGTTCCGAAATTACCCTCTTGACAGGAATTCCTTTTTAAAACTTTGATCTTATCAAGGCAAGTCAAAAAGACAGGACAACGGAGTCGGCTCGGCATTCGATGGTTCACAGGGTGTTGACAGCCAGGATATCCTTAACATCCCGGACATTGGGTTCGGTTCGTTCCAGCTCTTCCCCGATCAAAACAGCTACGGCACCTTGGGACAAGCATCCGACGCCTTTCAGAGCACGAGCATCGATTTCGATGCAACTGTGCAGCAGGGTATCGATTGGATCCAGAGCCAAGTTTCTGTCGCTCAGGCGTGAGCGATCCAGATTTTAGTCTTCTCTTCCCTGTAATGATGGGATGCTGATTCAAAGGTTGTTGTGTAGCGTCGACAAACCCCTTGCGCTGGCAGGTTTCGGTCTCGTCACGCAATTCAACGCACCATTATTTGTTCCTTTCAACAGCACGCTGCCCAGCATCGCGACAGCTCCCAACGAGGGTGAGTTTGTGACATGTATCACTGTTTGTGACAAGAGGGGTTCCATTTTTCACGGCATCTTCTTTCGCAGGCAGCGAAAATAGCATGCCCAACGTGACGGATCAGCAGCGCGATTCTGCCTACCAGCAATGGCTCCAAGCTGGTATCCAAGCCGGCGTCCAGGGCATGATACAGTATCAATGGACCTCCAATAACCTGACTACTCAGAACGGGACATTCATTCCGGTTAGCATCATACCTGTGCAGAACACGGGCGACTCCACTGGGACGATCGGGCAGTCGCCCAATGATGGGTATGGCACAGAAGGGTACGCTATTTCAACGCCCCAGCGTTTTTGGCGATGGCGGACCTAACGGTTTGTGGAAACAGAGTTGATAAGAAAAACGTGCTAGCGATACTTGCGAACGCGGCCCAGCAACTCATCGCTCGGCGTGTCATAAATCCCTAGGCGTTCTTTCGCGTCTCCTTGATTATCTGGATGGACACCTTCGAATAAATTCATGGATCCTCTTGGCATCACTACTCATGACGTTGGCATTCTATCGTATGAATCCCTTCAGTCTTATTCAGTTAAAAGTAAGCACGGATTAAGTCGTCCGCATTTTATTTCTGACGACAAGAATATTACCTTGTACAGTGGCGAAATTGGCCGCGGACAAAAACATTTTTAGACCCCCTCATATTTTGGCTGGTCCGTGCTGGCCTGGCCCAAATTAAGCTCACAAATGTGTACATCTGAACATGTTTCTGGGCGGGCTTCATTCAACAGATTATCAATAACGACTTTATTGATGCTGCCCGCTAATGCACTCCTCTTCAAAAAATTATGCCGCCGTCGCCGTGTCGTGCCCTTGCACTATTGTAAACCGAATGACTTTGGCCATCTCTCACTTTACACGACGTCCTTAGAGCATCACATTGCGTGTCTACTTGTGCACGATGTGCTACCTAAATATGTGGATGAGCCTCAAATTGTTCGATTGAACGCGACACCGCAAGCAAGGTTGCTGCCGACGCAGTCGGCCACTCCCTAGTGTAGATCATGGTCAAAACCTGCCGGCACCATAGTCCATATGTGCGGCTGGCACGAGCCTCATCGAACGCGAGAGATATGCTCAGGCGACGTGATGCATAGTCTTGCATAGTGGGATCAGTGGAAAGTCTATTACGCGTTAATCTCGTTCAGTCTGGGCAAGCAACTGTCTGGACTCTTCTGCCTCGACAAAGCCCAGACGCAGCTGGATTTTACTTACATGTGTCTTCATGCAGAACCTAACTTGTATACGACGCACATTTTACCCTGCGCATGAGGGCACATCCCTTTCAATGCCCAGAAAAAAAGAAATGCTTTATTCGGCTGAGTCGAACAGGGAAAGAGAAAATCAAGCCTTGCTCATGTCCTTGTTCACCTGATAAGACGAAGGATTCAACTTCGATGCGATTTTCGCCAACATGTGGGGGTGAACCTACATGAGGGTTGAAAAAGAGGGAGTTTGGACCCCACGGGAAAGGCTTGGTACGCCTGTTGAGATACTCGTATGCGGGCAGCTCTGGCAATTCACCACCATGCTCTGCTTTCACGTGCTCCTCGTGCTCCGCATGCTCCGCCTCGACATTGCGGACCCAGGCAAGGACGGCGAGCGCTGTTCAGGAAAAGTCATGACGATGACTCGAAATAGGGACAAGACGGTCAACGCACCGGTGGGGAAGCAGACGAAGAAGCTGGTGACCGAAATATCAATGGAGAGTGTTCGCTTATCATACATCTGACGACGCACCTAATCTTCCTCCACAACTGGGCAGTCTCTGAAGAAAGTGATGTCACGACAAAGGCATGATAGATGCAGTATGCAACAAACCAGCAGCGTGATGCTTAACGGCGTTACGCTTGGCGACCCACTCTGAGGAGGGGGCATCCACAACAAGGGAATATGAACGGGACTTTGAGACCGTGCGCGCAACGGCGCGAGCGTTACGAGCGAGAAGGGACATTTGACGAAAGTATAAACAGGGATTTTGTTGCGGGAGACAACGGAAGTAGGATTGCTCGCGGCGAAATTTGAGCGCCGCTCAAAAGCGTCGGGCCAGCCACTGCGTCGAGAACTTGGCGTGAAGGTGACGCGTCGAGTACGCATTTCTACTTCACCTTCGTCCAAATGGTTGCTCAACCACAGTCCTCTGCTGCTGGCGTTCTCGCGCTTCTCTCTGAACCGGAGCCTCTGCTCAAACAGCACGCTCTCAAAGCTTTAATTTCCCTTGTTCCCCAGTTCTGGGCCGAAATCTCAGAACACATTGCGCTTATGTGCGTGTACTTGTATATAGGTTCAGTCACTTGCGCTTACTGAATACCTTGCGTGCAGAGAATCACTCTATGAGAACGTTGATCTACCCATAGAAGCGAGGCACTCCGCCGCGTTGCTCGCCAGCAAGGTTTATTACTACCTGGAGGAATACGACGAATCACTTTCTTTTGCTCTTGGAGCGGGAAGCGCGTTTGAGAAGGAGAGCCGTACACCGGGGGATGAGGAGTATGTGGAGACCATCATCTGTGAGTACACCTTTCCAGTATATGATTTCCTGTGCTAAAGCATGTCATGTATTAGCCAAGGCTATCGACCGTTATATTGAAGCGCGGTCAGAAGAACAGTCTGGTTCAGAAGGAAAGATNGACCCACGATTGCAGGACATAATAGAGGGCATCTTCCGNCGCTGTATTGAAGAAGGAGAGTATAAGCAGGTAAGCATGTCCTTTCCACACCCTCACACGCGTCTCATGCTTGCCACAGGCCATAGGCATCGCTCTGGAGTCTCGACGGCTGGACATCATCAAACAAATATATTATCGGACGCACGATACAGGACTNCTTTCCTATGCAATGGAAGCGGTTCTAAACACCAACTTCTCGCTTTCATACCACGATCAAGTTCTCAACTTTCTCTATCCACTCTTTCCTCCCCCTACTACCGACTCCAAATCACCTCACATCTACTCTCTGACGCGTCTTCTCGTAACGTTGAGCAGCCGGAGTCTGACTGTGTCTCTACTCACCTCTCTGGTACCCAAAGAGAGAATCTTGGCTTACCAGCTTGCNTTCGATCTGGTCGAAGGAGGTGCACAGGATTTCTTGGAAAGCGTGCGCAACGAT
Organism: Bondarzewia mesenterica; assembly: GCA_004802705.1. Taxonomy (NCBI): domain Eukaryota; kingdom Fungi; phylum Basidiomycota; class Agaricomycetes; order Russulales; family Bondarzewiaceae; genus Bondarzewia; species Bondarzewia mesenterica. The sequence goes on from SGPL01000060.1 coordinate 18,527, forward strand.
TTACCCGAGGGTGACGACGTGAGTTACATCCGTTCCTTGTGTTTGNCTTACNNATTGTTGACTTAATTTCCCAGGAAACAAAGGAGACATTCGATACTTTNCGCAAAATTCTTAGCGGTCATGAGTCTGTCAGATTGTACCTCGAGTTCCTCAGGCGCAACAACAAGACCGATTTGCTCCTCCTGAAACACACCAAGGTAATCTGNTTTGCAAACTCGTCTGTGCCTCTTGTTCACAATCATGAANCTTAAGGATTCGCTGGAACCCCGCTCTTCAGTCTATCACTCCGCCCTTACTTTCCAGAANGCATTCATGCATGCCGGTACAACCTCTGATATATTCCTGCGGGAGAACCTTGAGTGGTTGGGTTACGCCTCCAATTGGTCTAAATTTACTGCGACAGCAGCGCTCGGTGTTATTCACAAGGGCAATTTCGAGCAGGGAATGATTATCCTAGGCCCTTACTTGCCCAATGAGAACGGCGGTGAGAGTGCGCTCGCAGGCGCTGCTTACTCGGAAGGTGGCGCGCTGTATGCGCTTGGGCTGATCAANGCGGGCGTAGGCAGTGGCCACAATGTCGAAATNTACCTCCGGGACATGCTCAAGGCTGCTCAAGGTGAGGTTGTTCAGCATGGTGCGGCACTTGGACTCGGTGTGGCTGGTATGGGAGGGCACAATGCAGAGGCGTACGACGACCTGAAGCAGACATTGTTTACGGATTCAGCGGTTGCAGGAGAAGCGGCTGGATACGCAATNGGTTTGGTGATGCTGGGAACTGCGGATGCGTCGTGTGCGAATGAAATGCTGATGTATGCGAGGGAGACACAACACGAGAAGATCATTCGCGGTCTCGCAGTTGGATTGGCGTTTTTGTTTTACGGCCGGCAAGAAGAAGCTGACGAGATGGTGCAGCAGTTGTTGAGTGAGAAGGTTCGTTTCCNCGTAAATGTAAAGGGAGNTTCAGGCTGATCTGAATCTTAGGANCCTATCCTACGCTATGGCGGCGTCTACACCCTCGCCTTGGCGTATGCTGGTACCGCAAATAACGATGCCGTACGGAGACTCCTTCACATCGCGGTNTCCGACACGTCTGATGACGTCCGTCGTGCNGCCGTCACATCTCTTGCATTCCTTCTCTTCAAGAATCCTAGCCATGTTCCACGAATTGTCCAGCTCCTCAGCGAAAGCTACAATCCCCACGTCCGATGCGGTGCTACCCTTGCTCTTGGTATTGCCTGNGCAGGCACTGGGCTACANGATGCCGTCGAGATCTTGGAGCCGATGACCAGGGACAGTGTAGACTTTGTTCGTCAAGGTGCATTCATCGCGCTTGGCATGATTCTCGTACAGCAGTCCGAANCATCTTCACCCTCGATGGCTTCGACGCGCGCGCTTTATGCTAAAATCATTGCCGACAAGCACGAGGATCCAATGGCACGATTTGGTGCTGTCCTCGGACAAAGTTTCATTGATGCTGGTGGGCGGAACACCACGATCAGTTTGCAGAGCCGTGCGGGTACAAAGAAAACGAGTGCGATTGTTGGAATGGTGCTTTTCTGCCAATTCTGGTATTGGTANCCGCTTGCGCATTGTGCTTGCTTGGCATTCGAGCCGACAGGAATTATCGGCCTGGACGAGCATCTCAAGGTAATGCTATGTTCAATCAGTCTTGGCCTGCCGCGCTGAATAATGTCTTGTTAGATCCCTAAATTCGAATTCATATCAAATGCTAGACCTAGTTTGTTTGCGTATCCTGCGTCGGTGAAGCCCACGAAGAAGGAGGTAGCTGCCAAAGTTGCAACTGTCGTTTTGTCGACAACTGCTAAGGTCAAGGCGCGCGAAAGGAAAAAGGCTGCTGCTGAGGGAGAGGCTATGGACACGGTGAGAGAAAACGATGGGTGTCAATGAATCTCGTTTATGTTGACTAACCTACTCCTATTAGGATGAAAAGGTTGAAGTGAAGAGGGATGGTGACATCGAGATGAAAGCCGATGAACCATCCCCCACTCAGCACGGGGATGTCTCTCCCATTAGCGGATCGCTATCGAACCTTGCCGATGGTCAGCAACCAGAGGGCAAGCCCTCGTCAAAGCGCAAAGAGCCAACCTCTGAGAGCCTCAGTAACTTCTCGCGCGTAACACCAGCTCAGTTCGCGCATATTGTCATCCCTCCCAACAGCCGATATCAGCCCGTGCGTCCTGTATCGACAAGACCTCCATCAAGTGGAAAGAACGGCAAGGCTGCGCTGTCTGCTGGCAAGGCATCCTCTTCTGCGCTACCATCGGAGAAGTTTGCTGGTGGCGGGGGTATTCTGATGCTCATTGATCAGAGGCCAGACGAAGCGGCTGAGTTTATTGAGTTCCTCCATCCAATCATTGTCTCCGGCGATGCTTTGGAGCGCGGCTACGACTCTGTAGAGCAGTGGTCGATTGCTTTGGACCCGAACGAGCCAGAGGCTGCCCCACCACAACCTTTTGAGGTACGTTTCTTTATTTGTGACTATCGATGTGGGTGCTGATTTTTTCGTCGTCATCAGTATCCATTTGATAACGATACTTAATGTAACTTAGTAATTTGTACGCATAATGGTCTCAGTGAACAAATTTGCATCTTCTATAGCTCTCTTTCATCTTGTTCTTTTCCCCTGATATTCGATGTTTGTGTCGTCGCGAGGCTAAGCTTACATACTCTTATGTTGATCAAAGCGAAGACGAACAGAGGCGAGGACAATTGACAATACAGAGATCGAATGGCTGAGTGTGACTGCATGTGACAGGTGTGGCGTAGATCTGTGAGAACTAAACGACGCGTTTTCCTTTTCTTTGAGGCTACCTACTTGTTTCTCCCTCTCATCCTTTCCTTCTTCCACAAATTTTGCTCACTTGCTAAATAATGGATCGCTCCAGTGCGAATCGTAGAGAGCGTAAGAGTAATCATGTCGTCCTGAAGCATGCGTATACTAACGCGTTCTCGTGTAGAATATAAGAACAAGGCCCTCAAGCAGGATGATCTGAGACGCCGTCGGGAGGAGCAGCAGGTTGAGATCAGGAGACAGAAGCGAGAGGAGAACATTGCCAAGAGGCGAAACTTTGCCCCATCTGTGGGAGTTGATTCCGATGAGGAGACGGCGTCCAGTAGCTGGGATCCTCCCGTGCGTCAATTCAACTCAGTCTCTGCTGATCTGTGTCTTTGATTGCTAAATTTTTTTCCCGTAGCTTGCCGAGGAGATGATCAGTGGTGTCTTCTCGGACGACCTTGAGCGTCAGCTTGACGCGACCACCAAGTTCCGCAAGCTGCTCTCGAAAGAGAAGAATCCTCCCATCGAAAAAAGTGATTGAATGTGGTGTTGTCCCTCGTTTTGTTGAGTTCCTCCGTGGCGGACAATCCATGCTTCAAGTGAGTCCCGAATGCTTATTATTATTTTAATGGATATACTAATACTTTGACGCCTAGTTCGAAGCTGCTTGGGCCTTGACTAACATCGCGTCGGGTACCCAAGAGCACACCCAGGTCGTTATCAGAGCTGAAGCCGTCCCTGAGTTCATCAACTTGCTTTCTTCGCCAGTCCTCGATGTTCGCGAGCAGGCTGTGTGGGCTTTGGGTAACATAGCCGGTGACAGCCCGACGTGCAGAGATTACGTCCTTCAGCAGGGTGCTCTCAGGCCCCTACTCACGCTGCTGAGTGAGAACCACAAAATCAGCATGCTCAGAAATGCCACTTGGACGTTGAGCAATTTCTGCCGTGGCAAATCGCCTCAGCCTGATTGGGAGTTGGTACGTTAAGGAATTGAGATATTCAGATAGATATTAAATTTCTAACATATCGGTAGATTGCGCCTGCGCTCAACGTTTTGACCAAGTTGATCTACTCCGTTGACGACGAGATTCTGATTGACGCATGCTGGGCCATTTCCTATCTCTCCGATGGCTCCAACGACAAAATACAGGCTGTCATCGAATCTGGTGTTTGCAGGCGTCTCGTTGATCTCCTCATGCATCCTTCGACTTCCGTCCAAACTCCTGCTCTTCGTTCGGTAGGCAACATCGTCACCGGTGACGACTTGCAAACTCAGGTCGTCATTGCATCCGGTGCTCTACCCGCTCTCCTCTCTCTCCTCTCCTCGCCCAAGGACGGTATCAGAAAGGAGGCCTGCTGGACAATCTCCAACATCACTGCCGGCTCTCCTCCTCAGATTCAGGCCGTCATTGAGGCTAACATTATCCCTCCCTTGATCAACATCCTCCAGAACGCCGACTTCAAGACACGCAAGGAGGCATGTTGGGCGATTTCTAATGCGACGTCGGGTGGTCTTCAGGAGCCCTCGCAAATTCGTTACCTTGTCTCACAAGGTTGCATCAAGCCCCTATGCGATCTACTCACGATGATGGACAATAAGATCATTCAAGTTGCACTTGATGGTCTCGACAATATCCTGAAAGTCGGCGAGATGGACAAGCAAGCCGCGGGCCCTGGCACGATCAACAAGTATGCGCAATATGTCGAAGAAGCTGGTGGAATGGTTACCATCCACAATCTTCAGCAGCACGACAACATCGACATCTATAAGAAGGCATTCAATATCATGGACAAGTACTTCCCCGATGAAGAGGAGATGGATGCGGCCATTGCTCCTGCTACTGTCGACGCCAGTGGTGCCTTCTCAGTAAGTCCCACTGACATCCTGAACCATGTGTATGCCTGATCATGCTTCGCAGTTCAACACCAGCGAAGGAGCACCTCCGCCCGGTGGTTTCAGCTTCGGCCAGTGATCCACCTCCGTCTTTCTTATCCGTCCCAGTAATTACATACGATTCTCAGATGCTCTGTTTTCTTCTTTTGTTACATCATCGTTCCCAGTCGCGCTCCAATTGTGTTTCATTTTAGCCTGCCTGAAGCGTTGTTTTGTGTCATCTACCCACTGCAATAACCTTCTTTTCCTAAACATCCTCTGAGTTGCGTATTTCCCCCACGCATCATCCCCTTGACTGCAATATCTTCTGCTGCGATACCGCCTTTGTTTTTTTCTTTTGGAGTCACTTCCTTGGTTTGGCGGCACCGTGGAACTTGACAGTGGGCTTGTAGAGCTTGACCATATTTCTTGCCATCACGTCAGACGAGTGACCAAGAGGCAGAAAATGTAGTGTAGCATCTTGGTAGCATCCATCTTTCTTGTTGCTGGACTTGTACAAGGGCAAAAGCATGTATTCTTCAATTTCGTGATTTGTCCGAGCATCTGAACAGGTCTGAAAGTGAATTTGAGAGGAGTCTGGCATGCACAAACCATGTTCCACGACGCCACCCACGCGCAATTGGAACAGTCATGGCGTCCCAAATCCTTCCACTAGGTATGTTCCTAGCCGAGCTATCAAGCGTCATGATCATTGCGCATTCAACACAAAAATCCAACGTACTTGCTTCACAGAACTCATCGATCGATGTATTGGCTCTCGCATATGGGTCGTGATGAAGAATGAGCGTGAGTTCACTGGGACTCTCCTCGGTTTTGATGATTTCGTCAGTGAGTGTGTTCAGAACAATCCAATTTACTTGACATACTTTCATTTGAGCAAATTCGCGCTGCCCCCACAGACATGGTCCTTGAGGATGTGACAGAATAGTGCGTGGTCCATCATCCGTGTCGTCTAAGTTAAACTCACGCGAGATGCTCATACAGCGAGACGACGCCCAAAGGGCGCAAAAAAACGAAGCTAGCACAGACGCTGCTCAATGGGAATAATATTTGCATGGTATTTTTTTTTTTCGTTTCGCACATTGCGTTTGTGCAAGGAGGCGCTGACTTCGGTTTATGAAGTTGATCCCTGGTAGCGACGGGCCTGAGGATGCCTGACGCCGTGAAAGCCTCCTATCTGTGGACAAGTACCTTGGGTCCGTGATTGTTGTGTTGAACATGGATGAAGGCTCTCAGGCGTGATGTTGGTTGGGGTTCAGCGGTATTTCTGACTTTCTGCATGTTCACTGTGTCGTCGATTTTCTCCCAGCATTGTACAGTAAGAAAACCACGTTTGGGTGTTTGTCCATGCGTAGGAGCCCTTTTTCGACACAAATGAAGACCATAATCTGTACTGATTTTTCAGGCTATATATATTATCAGATATTCGGCTACCCGAGCACCATTATACAGTGCATGGTAGGGATTAGACAGCCTTGCAAATGCAAACACAATCACCGAGCTATGTGTGCGAAAAGGGTCCAGGTCCAGATCAAATGCCGAGAGGATGGTAAGTGGATGATGGGGTAATTTATTAAAAACTTAAATGACAGTGCTGGTTTTGCATCAGCGGTTCCGGTTCTGCATCAGCGGTTCCGGTTCTGCATCGGTGGTTTCGGTTTTGCATCAGCGGTTCCAGTTCTGCTTGATCGGTTCTGCGGTATGCACTCATGTTGGGGTGCGACTGACATATCAAATTTTCCATCGGATCTATGTGCATTCTAACCCGGTTTATTTACTTCTGCATGTGTGGTATAACAAATTTCCTTGTACCGTATTCATAGGAGGAGGGGAGTGGGGCAGGGGAGGGGTAAAAAAATTTTAAATTTTTTTTGACAATGAGCAAGAACAAATACAAGTATTCAAAAAAAAAATTCTCAAACCCATCTTATGAAAATCTCATCCCATCAAGGTACTTGGCCGCAAAAGCCCGATTGGCACTAACAAGGGCTGCTGTGGGCTTCTTATAATACCTGAGTGAATTTGCCCATTGTGAGGCTGTCTTGATAGTGTTTGTTCCTCGCATAATGTCCTCAAAGTGATTCTTAAACCAGACCTCACAGAATGGCGACCAGTATCCACAGTCTAAGCCTGAATCCTGCCATGTTGAATGCTTTGGCCACCAAGAGGAGTGTGAGACCTGATCCTCACGTTCTGAAGAAGAGCATATGAGGTCAGGGTGTTTGTCAAGATAAGAACAAAAATAATGAACCTGTATATACTTGATAGACACCACAAATGAGGTCAAGCTCATCCTCGGACAAGGCATCATCCCACAATGCTTGATCCCGAGGCCCCGAGGCCATGATATCCCCAGTCTCAAAAACACAGTCTGATGGCCCTGAAAGTGCAACTTCGAGGCCAAGGACTTGTGATGCAATCCACCACACAATCCCCCCCCTGCAGGAGTGCTGCACATGCACGTGGTCTTGTGAAGAAGTGATTTTGTTGGGTCTCATATGCAGCATAATCTATCCTATTGGGCTTGTAACCAATTGGGCGACAACTGAGGCCCACATTGGCATTGGGGGTAAGGTGATGGATGGGGAGAGGACTAGGTATGCATGTATTCAGTGACACACCAAACTTGAGAAGGCCATGTGTGATGATGGGAATGGAGGCCTTGGGATAGACTCTCACACACCAAAGGACTGCTGCAGGATCTCGCACCATTAGCAGCCATGGGAGAGCACCATTCTCGCCATGCACTCCCAAAGTGCTTGACTCAATGGTGTAAAGGACAAGATTAGACAGCTGGTGTCGATGCACAGAAAGGGAGCCGAAATCAACAGGGTGCTCCAATGAGTTCCCAAGATCCCATAGGGCTTCTGGGATGTTGGGCATGGCCTGGGTGATGGAGGTACAGAGGAGATGGTAAAAGTCAGCAATGGGGTCTTGGAGGTAGGGAGGGCATGGGCTCTCGGCATCCCCAAGCACCTTGCGAAGTGTGGTCCAGTCTGTCTTTGGGATTTGGGCACCACAAATGTCTGCAGAACTGTACCCTTTCCCAGTCCAAGCAAAACCATACCAAGAGGCGAGTATTGTGGGGAGGTCCACGAGGTCCGTGACCATATATCCGGCATCGTTCAAATCCGGGCCCGGGCAACAGCGAGGCCATCAAAGTCATGGCTCAGTGCTACTTCAGACGACACTTGGATATGAGATAATAATGAGTTTCTGAAATCTGAGCACTCTGAAACGACATCCTTGACTGTCGTGACTCACTGAGAGCACTCTGATCGGTTTTGTACCTTATGCGTGGCGCGCTCAAGAAAGTGATAGGCAAATACGACGCCGCGCGGGCGCCAACCGAAACGCGCGTGTAAATTGGGGAGCGGGGGAGAAAGGGGGAGCCGAGAAAGCTGACCAGGGACCACGAGTAAACTCTGGTCTAAACAGTCTAAACACGAATTATCAGACTGTTGCAATTGCACCGATGGATAGCGATGGATGCGTTGTGCGGTCTATAAACTTGGTAAGAGGTGTCGTTCCATTCCCACGCTCCTCCTCAGTTCCTCGACACCAGTTCGACATGCCCGTCCGCCTCCGCCTGTCTTTACATGGCCCTACCAACAACCGCATTTTCCATCTCGTCGCCATAGATCTTCGAAAACGTCGCGATGCCAAACCCATAGAGACGCTAGGCATCTATGACCCTCGTCTGCGCCCTGGCCAGATGCAAAAGACGATGGAGTGGAGTGTTGATCGAATAAAGTACTGGTTGGAGACGGGAGGGGCTCTCCCAAGTAAAACTGTCGTGAGGTTGCTTGAACGGGTGAGCGATGTCTGACTTGATTGCGCTTGGTGGATCCTGATACGTTCGACTTGTTTTCTACTTCTAGGGAGGTATTATTCCTCCAAATTCCAAGTACCATCCGAAGGCTACTGGACCGAAAACGCCTGAAACTACATCATCGTCGTCTCCGGTGTCGCCACGGTCTTCGTCGTCGTAATGGAGAGCATGTGCGTCAGACGCGGTTGTCTGCCCAAATGCACTGAGTCTGAGTTGTGCGTTGCGCGAGAGAATACGTTAGATGCAGACGAGGATCGGGCCACGGAACTTGACAAGCATTAGAAAGGGATGTTAGGTGGGGTCATCGGGCATTACTCGAAGTATTGGTACATATTTCCCTTGCATAATTCATGCCGCTAATGGTACAGATGAAGAACGCGTTACTTCGCTCTCGCCAAACCCCTCAGTTTCACGCTGAGATAGTCAACTATCCTTTTCCAATAACGCGACGATATTGTCGTGACCTGCAATTCTTGTCAATTCTATGGCCTCAAATTCGTCGGGGTCCTAATGGGGGGCATCCTCAGCTTTTGGAGTTCACATCTAGAGCAATTATCTCTTACCTTAATACCTTTGTCAGCCCCATTTGCCAGTAGATATTGGACGACATCATAGTTTCCTCTATCGCATGCTAAATGCAGTGGTGTATAGCCCTGCCCGGAACAAATCGACGGTCAGATGTGCATTCGAAAAACACCGCAGGCTACCCACGAATTCATCTTTCGCATTGATGTCAGCGTTTGAGTTAGCATCTAAGAACGCGGAGAGTGCTTGAACATCGTTTTTAAGCACGAGGCCGTGCAATGTGCCCTCCTCGCCCTCTTCTTGCGTCGGGTGCGCGACTACGCTCACAGATACGCCCATCCCAGTCCCACCGCCGTTTTGAGCACGTCCTAGCTCTTCATTACCAACGTCACCACTCCTGCCGTGCTCTTCGGAACATGTGCCCTCCTTCCAACCGAGGCTTCTTGCGATGCCTAGATATCTCTTCTCCGCATCGTCCAGACGACCGCCGTACTCCTTACTCACTTGAGTCCACGCATCCCATTTCGCTCGCCCCGTCATATCAAAAAATGAAGGACGCGGTGTGTTAGGCGAGGGTGACACAGTGAGCATTTTGAAGAGGCCATAGAGCTGTGTATTCTTGTCAGGAATGCAGACGACTCAGATGGCAATAGAGGTTCAGGACCTCCAATTTCACTGTGTTGGAAACATGCGATGACACTGCAGTAGACAGATAGGACGCTGCATTGTGGAATGCAGGCGATGGTGTGTATGAGGGCATCGTCAATATGAAGACGAGTTGACCTCGGTACAGCAAAGGGTACAGAGTTCACACGTGCTATTATGTAAACATCTCAATAAGCCACGGCAAGTAAGGGTATTATTTATGCAAAACCAGCAGCTTGCATGGCCTGTGATACGACGAATTGAACAAACAATTTTGTAGGTACTCAATGATTGCATACCTTGAGTAGCTCGGAGCCGATTTTCGCTGGGCTATTCGTCACGATGACACCAGCCGCCTCAAGGGCAGCGACCTTGTCCGAAGCGGCACCTGCAGGCGTAAACACGTAAGAAAGCTTCCGATAGACCCACAAGAAATTAAGCACCTCTTCCGCCGGAAATGATGGCGCCCGCGTGGCCCATGCGACGACCAGGGGGTGCGGTCCGTCCAGCGATGAAGCCAATAACAGGTTTTGGCTTCGCGCGGGTGAGATTGTACTTCCGCAGGTACTCCGCAGCTTCCTCCTCCATCGAACCACCAATCTCACCAATGATGACAATGCCTACACAGGTGACATAGTGAGGACGGTGAAGAAAGCGGAGATAAAGAAGGGCGCATGAACCTTCGGTGTTATCGTCCTCAAGGAAAACCTTGATCACGTCGACGTGTTGCGTACCCGGGAAGGGGTCCCCACCAATACCAACGCAAAGGGTCTGGCCGAGACCAACATCGGTGGTTTGCGCGACGGCCTCGTACGTCAGAGTACCAGAGCGGGACACAATACCTGCAAGCACCGCGCTAAATCCGTCTTTTCATGTGATATCAGAATGGCGGCTCACCGATATTTCCAGGCTTGTGAATATGGCCTGGCTGTATACCCATCTTGCACCCAAGAGGATTGATGATACCAGGGCAGTTAGGACCAATGAGGCGCGACTTTGACTGGCTCTTCAACGCACTGACAACCTGAATAATTTTCAATTTGATGAGTATCATCGTTAGAATAAAACGTGCGACCCTACGTACGCGGATTTCATCTGCCTGGGGGATGCCCTCGGTGATGCAGACAATAAGACCAATTTCGTTCTCAATGGCTTCAATGATAGCGTCGGCAGCAGTAGGAGGAGGGACATATAGGACAGTCGCGTCAGGCTGAGTCTCGCGGACAGCCTGGGACATTCGCAGTGGTTGAGATACTTATCTGTACACAGATCAGTGTGGAGAACGCACCTCCTTTACAGTGCCAAAGATGGGAAGGCCCAGGTGGACCTGACCAGCTTTCTTGGGCGAAACACCCCCGACCATCTTCGTCCCATACGCTATCGCTTCCTTTACGTGGAAGGTTCCCTGCAAGTGCACAGCTCGATTAAACCATTTTAGACAGAAAATCGAGCTCTGTCTTACAGTCTTTCCTGTCATGCCTTGGCAGAGGACCCTGGTATTCTTATTGATGAGTATATTCCGAACAGTGTCTTCATAACTTTTCCTTGCGGCAGATGATGAAAATGTCCGGCGTCCAGCTGTAGGGCGTGTCAACTACCGGAAAGTCCACAAACCGGCAGAAAAAACATACCGCTGGCAGCCAGCGAGTGACCGACACGAGAGAGCATTTGAAGAAAGAGGGAGTAACAAAGTGGTGAAAAGTCAACGCGAGCCCTCAACAATCTTACTTACGCACATCTTCCTTAAAAGCTAAGTTGATTTACGTAATTCCGGATTATGGGTGCCGTCGGAGCGCTTCTCAGCTGACAACGAAATGATAAAAGTGTAATACTACATCGTTTGGAGGTATGTTAAAAAGTAGTCGGTGGAGTGGATACAGTCTTTTTTTTTCTTCAAGTTCAACGATCCAACGCCGCCAATCTTCGCCTATCTCTGGCTTTGCGAGACGTTCGATCAAGTCCCAAGATAGCATATTTGACCTTGTCATATTGACCGGCATCGATAGCACTGAGAATCTGCGCATCAGTCTCCACGCAGAAACAGCCGTATTAACTACTTACGCTTTTAGATCGGTCAAGAAGCGGGCTTTTGCCTCGTCAGGTGCACTGCTGACGGGAAGCCGCTGCAACACAGGTGGCACCCATGATAGAACCTGCGTCGGCCATAGCCCCGAGAGAACACGGAATATCGTGATTATGGAAGAAGAAGTCTCCTCTGGGAAATCTCCGACCAGTCCGGTCAACAGCAATCCAATGAGCTCGAAGCCTTCTTTCTCCACCACTTGTCGAATGGCAGCCGCATAGATAGGGAACTTGGGTGGCAACGGTGTCGTGGCAGTTGGGGAGAGGCAGTCGTGAGTGAGGATTATTCGTATGAGATCTAGGGAGGCGAAAATGATATCAGACTGTATGAGAGTGAGGGCCGCCAGCGCAACCCGGAAAGCTATTGGGAATGCCGAAGACTGGAAGAAGAGATCAGGAGAGTAGTCGACCATCTGTAACAGCATTCGTAGATAATCCTCGAGCACTGTATAAGATATTGGATCAAAAACAAGCATAAATTTATCAGAAAAGACCTACCATCCGGAATCGCTGCCGGCCCCTTCTCCTGCAACATCGAAACCAATTTATCCGTAGACCGTTCATACACCCCTTTGAACCCACTGCGCAAAATTGGATCTTCCTCGTGTCCAAACCGGCCCAGTATCTTCCCTGCTATCCAGAGATAACTAGACACCCCTGTGACTTCAAATGCGGACGCCATCCTTGCGAGCACTGCGGGAGCTACAGCTAGTGCCGACGCCCCGAACAAGGTCAAACCATGACGGAGTACCCGCGTGACGTGCTCTGAGCTCTCGTAGTCTGAACCATACTTCGCAATGAATGCATCAAAGACACTCCATGCCTCCTGGCATGTGTTTTGACAAAACGATGGCAGTTCGTCGCCAAAACTGCCAACAACGTGTAGCATAACCTCCAGATTGGCCAAACCATCTAGAACTCGCTCAGCAGACATCAACGAGTAATTCTAACATGGACTTACCTCCAACGTCTCGTAAGTCTTGTTTTGTCGCAACTGTGGATTTCACCGTTACTGTGTGAACAGATTCTAAAATACTGAGAGCGAAAGTGCGAAGTGACTGTGCAGCCTGCTCCATAGGCATTGCAGAGATGACATAGGCAATCGCTTCATACACCAAGACTTTATCATCTTGAGTAAGTTTCGACCCCATAGTGCCGACGAAGGCATGCAGCTGAGGGAGGAATGAGACCAAACGCTAAGAAGAAAAGTCAGTACCGCAACGTAATGATTCAGTGAGAGACGTAAAGAACATACCTGTCTGCAGTCTTGGCATAAGTATTTCAACGCCTGTCCAGCGGCGCCGCATACTTCAGGGTCAGAAACTCCAAACCCTGACGATATGTATTCCAGTGCAGCGGGAATATGATCCGGATGCAGACTAATCCACTCCGTATAGCGAGAGATGATGAGAAGAGCGGCATAGCGGATGCGGGGATGCTGCGGTAGTGTGGGGATGAGATCCATGATCCTCGGCACAGCTACTTCGTCTAAGGGATCGACCTCCGCACCCATGGACCGCATTGAAAACAGAGGTGCCTCAATCTCCTGCCAAGTTGCATTCGAACCATGACTCAAGGATGCAGTGATCATATTGAATGCAGTCATTAGGCATGGCTCAGTTCCGAGAACATAACAGCAATCCTTCAGTGTGTCGCCCATGACATGCCTGAACGACCGGAAATTATCGAGTTCTTGGCCCGTCAGGGTGGATGAATCGGCCGGAAAATGGAGATGATGAATGACAATCGCCAGCAAAGATTTATATGCATCGTTAAACAGAGGCGGGACGGACGACTTTTTGCCAATACTTTGCGCGAGTCGCATCCAGAAAGGGAATGTGATTGGCACGATGTCCAAGTCCGCATACGCAGAACATTCGCCAATAGCCTCGACGATAGGGAAGAAAGTTTCGGTGTGCTGGAGAAGGAGAAGGCGGTATGTCTCCCCAGCCTCGGTAAAGATTCGTGCGTATCCTCTAGTCTTCTCCGGGTCGTCCTTTGCGGCGGCGAGATCTGGTCTCAGCGCGATGACCCTGGGCACGATGCGTTCGATGACTGGCATATTATCATCGATTTCTTGAGTTTCGTGTATGACATCACAGACGACGTCGACAGCTGTATCAAACAGCTGTTCTGATGCCAATGCGTCAAAGCAAAAGTCGAACAGAGGCGTCTCGGCCAAGGCCGCGGCTGTGATCTCGCCAGCAACAAGCCAACTTCTAAGACAATTGAAAACCTGAGCTTGAACAGCAAGCGTAACACCTTCGAACCAACATCAGCTGGGCGTGATCCAACATGTCGTCAAAGAAGCAGCTCACCGGATGCCTGAATGTACATCGACAATAAACTGAGAACTCTCTCTGCATTGGCAGTCAATAATACTTGCGCCCTCTCCCTATATTCCTGGTCCTGGGGTGAAAGATGAGAGAAAAAATTATTCATGAAAGGCTGATGCTTACTGTCACAGGAATTTTGGTGTTCGTGCAGAGTTCTTCTGGAAGTACAGTCAGAAACTGTAGCAAAACGGGGACAGTAGCAGGATTCTGTCCAAAGGAGTCGATCAAGCTGGGAATGGCGTTATCCCAAGAAGGAAGCTGCAGAGCGAGTCCAGAGAGCGCCAAACACAACTGCACGGTGATTGTCCGCGGGCCAGCCTGGTAATGGTCCAAAGCAGCAACGAGCGTATCGCGGAGAGAAAGCAAATTAGCTGCATTTACTTGATGTAGATCATAGGTAACCTGACCAGAAAACAGTCTGATTAGCAAGTCGTGAGGACTGATGAGAAGAAATATGCACCTTGGACCTGAACGTTTGCGCTGCAAATAGCTTTGCAGCCGCTGGCGCTTCAAGAGAGCGCAACAGTATATTGCATGTCGACCATGCCTCAGGCTAAGACAGCGAATGGTTGGGACGGTTAGAGGTCGCGGTCGAAGACGGGCCATAGGCGAAAGGGTATTTACAGAGTGCTGAAAATCTTGTAGCCATGCATTGGCCTTCTCCAAAGAAGCTTTGTCTGGTGCACGGCTGAACACGTCGAGAGCAGATAGAAGGGCCTGGATATCAGCCATGATGTGTCGTTATATGTACAGAACTTGAGACAAGAATTTGGATCAGGCGAGGAGGCAGATTCAGCGAAGTTCCGAAATAGGAAGATGGGGTGGCGCAAAAGCCGTGGTATCATATATTTGTCATCAAAAATCCGTCGTGGATTCAACGACGAGCCGTAACAAACTCCAACTAAAACAAAACAGAGGTAGTCATACTAAGTAAAGCGGGGAACACCGCCAGGATATCCATGTAAACGAGTGTGAGAAGTGTTCTGACGCACTAAAATGGAAGAGAGCAGGGCATTGCCCCTCATACAGAAGTAGGGAATGTACGATACCGGAGACTAAACCGAGAGCAGGGGAAAACAAACGACGTCGCTATACTATGTATAAGCGCGGGCAAAACACTCAAGAAAAATAGGTTTTTAGGAATAGAGGTCCGTGAAAATATTAAGTGCGAAGGAAACCCTTCCTTGACTTCTGCTGTTACACAAGTCAGCACGCAACGAACGCGATGTATATAAACAAGTATAACTTACGGTGGGCTTCTCGGGAGTCAAAGGCCTGCCGCTCTCGATTTTCCGCTTCTTCTCCTCGAGATCTGCCCGCTGCTTGTCCAAAGCGTCCTTCATCTCCCGATGTCTCGCGTAAAGCTCTTCCTCGGACTGCTTGAGCTTGGCCTCCTTTTCCTGCACCTTTTGTTGGAAGACCATCTTCATTTCGGCCTCCATCTTCGCGAGCTTGGCCTCGTGTAGGACACGCTCCTCCTGCATGCGCAACGCAGGGCTGGAGATAAAGTGGAGCGAGATGTAAGAACGTCACCATTGCAGAAGTGAAATTACGTACTTGACTTCCTTGAAAACGCTGGAGTCCTGTGCAACACCCATGCTGAGAAGCTTCTCCGTTCGCCAATTCTCGTAAAGGACGTCGTTGGTATATTCCCTCAACTCCTCCATGTACGTCCGAACAAGCATCTGGCGAAGCTTCACGAAGTCGCAGTGCTCTTCGTTGTCGACTTCGATGACACCCCATGGGTATGAACGCCCACGGACAGTGCGGCCATCAGGTGTGTCGACAGCCTTGTCAGAACCTACAATGGCAAACGGAATCTTGCCGGCAATCTCCTCCGCTTCCGCGATAGTTTCCTCGTCCTCGTTCTCATAGGTTGGAGCCTGGAAAATGTGGATATTGTGATAGGCGATGTCCGCCAAAATCTTGAACATTCGCTGAGGTGACTACACACATTCGCTATAGATATTTTGAGAGCACTTACCCGAGATTTGAACTCGGCAATCTCCTCGTCCGTGAGGGTATCAGCCTTAGCAATGACAGGGATGAGGTTGACCTTGGTGTGCAGCCGGCGCATGAACTCAATATCAAGAGGTTTCAAACTGGCAGATTATCAAAAGACATTACGCGTGGTACCTGAATGGAAGACTTACGAGTGACCTGTCGGTTGGATGAAATAAAGGCAAGCATGAACTCGGTTGTCGACTATTTTGAGTCGGTTGACGCGGTTTTCCTGTTCCAAATAAGAGTCAAACCGGGACTCAATGTTCTCCACTATTGGCTTCCAACTGAGGTGAAGTTATGTATCAGCACCCGTTATCGACCACGGCGCTAGATCACTTACCTGTCGTCGTTGTTGACAAAATCACCAAATCCAGGAGTGTCAACAACAGTGAGACGAAGTCGAACCCCGTTCTCCTCAATATCTGCGATTATATCCATCTAAGCCCCAATTAGATGACTGCAGAAGAATAGTGTTACCAGCGCTAATACTCTCAATGGCTACAGTCTGCGGGCGTTCAGCATTGGGAGGCAGCGGAACCTTGGAAGGGTAGAGAGGAGTGTCAAATAACGTGTTAATGAGAGTAGACTTTCCCAAGCCGGATTCGCCTTGAGAATATGATGTCTCAACACGTATGTCACTAAAAGCATGCGAGTCGAGAGTACACGTACCAACGACCATGGCAGTGAACTGGAAGCCCTTCCTCACACTCTTCCGGTGAACTTGGTTCGGAAGATTGGCAAAACCAACGTAGCCCATGAGCTTCTTGCGAATAATGGGGTTGATGCCGCCGTTGCTGTTGGGAGGGAGGGAGGCAGTCGAACCGTTGGCGGCGCCATTTGGCGAAGGAGAAAGGTCGCCGTTACGAGTGGAGGGGTACGAGTCCGTCATCTGCAAATAAGGATGAAAGAAAGAGCTTGAGAGAAAGGAAAGGAGAAGGTAAGTAAGCAAAAGAGATTACCTTCACGTTGACCTGGACGGGAGGGAGCAAGAGCAGGGAAGAAGTTGGTCGTCGGAGTTTCACTTGGTGTGAACTTCCTGTGGCGCCGCGCACTAGTCGAGGTCTCGGCGGAATCAAGTACTGCTGCTCAGATACCTCTTCCGTCAATAATTCTTTCAAAAATCTCGACGCATCTGCTCACCCATAGTGGACTCTCCGAAGACTGGGTAATCTTCATATTGTATCAGCGTGCCAAACATGTTGACCTTGCTCATTTAAGCATGCTCCCCCCACTAAAGTTTCTGCCATGCTTCAGACGTGCGGCCTGCCAGGCAATCTTGACCAGATAGAGTACGTAGCAGGTCCAGGACAGGGACATGGACTGCCTTTCCTACCTCCTGTGATCAAAGAGAATAGAAAAAGTCATAGCACATCTATCACCGTCGTATGGGCTGCGTATTGCGATCAACGCACACCGACTTGTAAGCCTTCTACTGATGACATCCGAGAACACCGTTGACCGCCCGAGAGAGCAGCCAAATGAATCACAGTGAAATATATCTATGCATACTTCATGTAGGATGCATCAGCAGCTTCACATGCGTCTATGTCGATGTAAGCTTCAAATATCTCGTCCTCGTCCATAGTATCCCGCTTTGGGACTATCCTCCTTTCCCAGACTGCTTGTGATAGCGGGATACCCTCCTCATCTGTAAGAGGCGACGACGAGGGCGTAAGCGTTGGCATGGATGGGCGGCTTGATGCCGACCGGGTCGTGTATAGTGGCGTGTGGCTAGTCCACCACCTGCCTTTTTCCTGCGCTCGTGCAACCTGCCTTACTGAAGTCCCCCAGTCTTCGAGTCTTCTTTTATCTGCTGCCACGTCCTCTGCGTCGGCAAGTGCTAGCTGAAGAAGTGTTGGACACTGTCTTCTTTCGACAGCTAAATGGCCGAATTCCATCGAGTCGTTCTTGACTGGCCCTCGCTTTTTTATGCCGGCCCGTTTCCCCTTGCCTGTCCGACTATGTGTTCCCGGCCTCCCACTGTCAACAGCTTTCCCGAATTGCCTTGATTCTTTCTCCGCAGGGACATTGGCAACCTTATTTCTGCAGTGTTTGACATTTCTCATGAAGGATCCCGCAGCAAGTGATTGATCACGATCTTTCTTGTTGTCCCGGTGATACTGCCTTGCCAGTATCGGTGAAGCCTCGATGCCGTCTCGCGAGCGACAAGCTAAGTATGCTGCCATGACTGCCACATGGGCATCAGCTGAACTGCACATCGAGACTAACGAAGGGATCGCTGGTGAAGCCAGCAAGCGTTAAGACAGCGGATCTGTACTTACGACTCTGGAAGAAGACTTTCTGAGGGGCTTGAGCTCGGCTTGAAGTTTGAATGAACAGCCTCAGCGATCGTTTTAAATCTCTGGGCAAGTTAGCTCTGCCGATATATAGGGTCTGAGTTATGCATGTATGAGCGCTTGATCACCGAGCTTTCTCCCATTGTTCAAGCGCTTTCAAAGTGTCTGTGGACATAGTATTGCCACTACATGATTGTGATGACAAAAAGCCTGGTTGGTGCCACCAGAGGCTGCCGTCCCTCATATCGCCAAGTTTCGAGATGCGATCTTGGCGTGTGGGTGGCTTTGTGTTGAAGCTGTCGACCCATTCCGGAGTTTGTCAGGAAAGTGTCTGCACGGATCTCTTGGCTTCAACCGCAACAACTTCAAATCCCTGGTTATTTTCAACATCTATTAAAAAGTAATTCGTCCTAAGAGTGCCATCTGACAACGCCACGAACGTTTGACTCGCCCATTTACCAAAGCATCATGCTATGTCTCGACGCATCTACAGTTATGCGCCAGTCACCTCCAGCTTGAAGACTACTCGACCGAGTCCGGTTAGTCCATTGGACGCAAGATTCAGAACACTTACTATCCTGCCTCGCATAATGCCCCACGACGTCCAAATCGAATTTGCCTCTGACGACATCGTCGAGATCCAACTCAGCCGTAAGGACATCCTCGCCCTGTAGCAGCGGGCCAGCCAGAACTTTGCCTAAGGGGCTGATTATCACGCTTCCACCTGCAATCATGACATTCTCAGCATTGCGAGCGCTGGGATCGGCGACAGGGTGGTCTTGCGGATAATCTTTCTCCTGGGAGTACTGGCATGCCGAAAGTACGAAGCAGCGTCCCTCAAGAGCGATGTGCGTCATGGTGGATTGCCAGACGGGACGCGCGTCAACAGTGGGTGCACAGTATAGTTGAGTACCCTGAGAGTAATAGTGCGTCCTTACTAGGATGCCATGGTGAGTTTGGTCATGTCGATATGAGAGCAATTTTGAATTGACGAACGTAGCGGCATGTAGTTTTCCCTTAGGAAAGAACAGTCTATTGGATTACCGATGATTTACGCAACTAGTCGAAACATACCAGCAAATAGCCGCTGAGATTTTTGTAGTGGCAGACTCGTCCAGGCTCGTGGTGAACTGTTTCGATAAAACAGCAATTGTGTCCGGCCCTCCTTGTCCCCAAATCAGCCTCTCAGAGGCGGTCGGCATTAACTTACGATGTTTCCCGGCAAAACCATCAATAGGATCCACGAAAATCGCAGTGCAATAAAGAGTCCCGCCATCCCGTTCAATGACGCCTATGACGAGGAACAAACCAGTTTCCCGGCTGATGGCCTCAATCCGTGAGAGGGCGGGTGATGGGAGCTCGATGGCTGCATTGTAGTATCGCAGGAATTCTTCCCGTCCTTGCGCTGATCGGTCGCCAACGACTGCGCCAAATGTGGACATCTTTGGATATCCTCCGATACTAGAAAGCAGTGTCAAAATACGCGCGAAGACTGGACACCTATAACGTACAATGCCTCGGGGAAGACTGCAAGCTGGCTACCATCCCTCTTTTGAGCGAGTTTTGCCAACCGTTCAAGTTTGTCCAAGGTGTCTGAAAGTGAGTATGCTGCGGTGCATGCCTGAACCACAGACGCTTTGATTGTCTTGACCATGATGGGTTCAGGGAACGACAGATTTCAAGGAAGATAGACTCTATATCGATATTCACGTGATCTTACGATGATTGAGTCACATTGTCTGGCCCACACGCAAAGAAAAGCCCATATCACAGTGCACACCATAGAAGAGAAGGGAGAAGAAGTTGAAGTCAGAATCTATTGAGCCTGCAGCGGTGTCACAGACAACGATTCAGATGTAGGCTGCTCTGTCCGACTAGGAAGCTTGGGTAGCCATGATCTTGGGAAGTCTCTGATTGATGGCGCTGAGAAATATCGCCCTGAACCTCCAGCCAAATCCCTCTTGAGTTTTCCCTTCTTGGCTTTCATCGCCTTCGCATCTAAATGCCGTCGGTCGTACGGGATGTCCCTGAACTGGTCGTCCGATTTCTAAAGCACACAGATCAGCACTTCAACAACCTTGGACGACACGACACGAGACATACGTTGGCTTCTTGGATCAATTTGTCCAAAACGTCGCTCGCCCACTTCAAATTCATGGCTGGTCTCGGAAAATCCTCGCAGGAAATTTTGATATAGCCATGTTCCCCACTCTCTCTATCTTTGAGACCGGAGTCTTTTGGAGGATATGGCGTCCATCGAACACCAGCAAGGAGACGGAACTTGTAAATTGCATGCTTGTCCTTCAACGGTAACGTGGATACAGGGACAGCGATAGCGCGTTTGACGGTCGCAGGATGCTCTTCGCCACCATAAGAGATCGAGCGCACAGCAATGGGCGTCTCAGAGGTTGGGGGGACAAACTCCTTGCGAAATGCTAGTTAAAAGGCGAAGTCTATCAAGTACATACCGCGGAAGGGGAGACAATCTACCCACCAACTAGTTTGGGCATCTCATGTTCAATGAGCCGGAGGTAGTGCAAGGTCTGGCGTTGTTGGTCCAACCAGATATGCCCCGCAGCAGTGGTATCGTCTTCTTGAAAATCTT
This sequence comes from Bondarzewia mesenterica, assembly GCA_004802705.1. NCBI lineage: Eukaryota > Fungi > Basidiomycota > Agaricomycetes > Russulales > Bondarzewiaceae > Bondarzewia > Bondarzewia mesenterica. The sequence goes on from SGPL01000060.1 coordinate 39,544, forward strand.
CCAAATTCTCAATGCCCCACGCAGTGTTTGGTTCCATTTCCATGCCCACCTCCTCGGCCAGGTCCTCTGCAATGGCAGCCTCACCAGCGGCGGTACGAGGTGGTCTGGGCGCGGCCGGCGGTTTTCGTGGATATCCGACAGCACGAGAAGAATGGAGAGATCTGGCAGCGCGCAATGCAACTGTTGTGCTGCGGAGTTGCGTCAGCCGAAGCATTGCGAGACCCAGCAAAAGAAAGTTGACAACTTGGGCTTGAATGAGCCTGAATGAGCGGATTAAAGCAGTTGCCACACATGTACAAACAACCCCTTGCAGGCGCTCCCCGCGGAGTTTGATCTCAATATGCTGTAGTAAACGTCCAACTCGTTCATTCGCAAGGCATTTAGATGGTCGTGAGTCCATTGTCTTGCCTCACACATTAAAAAAACCTCAATTCATCCACTGTCCATGTTCATCTAGCGCCTTTTGCTCTCGATAAAGGCAGAACTTGAGAACGTTACAGATCTAGTCCCGGCTTCAGATGACTTTGAGTACTTCTTCCAGGTCGGTTAAGCCGCTAATCGATTTTAGTGATATGATCGAAAAACGAGAATAAACAGGTGAAGTGCACCAGCTGCAACGAAATCCATCCTAGATTTGTTTCCCTCAACCGTGTGGTACGCTACATCCTGTTGGATAGGATTTGTTCTACTCCTGATCGCGTCCTGTAACTCAGGAAGAACACGCAGTGAGCTCCGGCAAGGGCAATACAGCACACTTTATTTGGCGATGTGGGCTCTGCAAGCGCGAAAGCTCCGCCAAATTTGAGACCGCAAACCCAGTACAATCGTACTCGGCAGACGCCAATGGCCAATTTGCACCGCTCTTAACTGTCGACTGCAGAGGACTTGAGTTCATAGGTTTCGACCCAAGAGTAAGGGAACATAATTTTTCACCGTATGACCCACCCCGACGAGTATCTCAGGGGACATGGAAATGCAAAGGTACAGAGTCTGGCACTCTTTTCGACGAGGTCGAACTTGAAGAAGGCGAATGGGTAGACTACGATGAGAAGGTAATTTGAACCCTTTTCGCCTGATGTTTCCAAGATTGAAGCCCATATCCGAACTGTCATTTTTTTACATCACAGGCTTCACTCCCTGTAGGTGTCACGAATATTGAAATCAATTGGGGCAGGGCGTGAAATGCGCAAAAAAGGTACTAGACTCGGATTGAGAGACTCCTGTAAGCTAGCGATGAAGAGGAATTTATACATTCAGACTTGGCGAAACAACAAAAAAACAATTCCGAAGTGTGGAAGGAAAACATTCAAACGGACCAGCCGTCACCGCGTCACCAATCATCCGGTCTTGGTATAGCACACTAAAAAAACTCCTGCTCCTGCTTCGCTAACTTCTGCGGTGCATCTTACCAGACGTCCGCATTCTCGTGTACCTGCTACCGCGACGCACCTTTCACAACATTAGCTGGATCTTTCTGTAGATCGATGTCCATTGTTTGCATATTCTCTGGACTTTCGATGCCAGATATCTGCTCGTCCTACTTCTGTTTTTCACCACGAGCTGTTGCGTTTGTTCCGCTTCGACCTCCCTTCTCCGCCTCCATCACTTTTCAACTTGACTTTTCTCTCGCCTCGCCATCCCCTCCTGTTCGGCTCCTTTCTTTCCCAGATCCTCTTCGATATTCTTCTTTTTCCTGCCCTCTAATATATCGAGCTTCGAATTTCCGGAAGAAATCGCCTTCCCCAACTCTTCCGATTCTTTTACTGTATCCGCCACCTTTTTCTTCCCCTTGGAGAAGATTACTGATTGACGCTTCTTGAACTTTGCTAGATGCTCGATTCTGTCGCTATTCAGTCTGAGGCGAGCAAACGTTGAGCAACGCACGTACAGCCATAACGCAGATTCAGCCTTGCTCGTCTCGACCTTGTCCATATTAACTCCACGTCGTTCTAGGACATCCAAGAAGGATCGAAAATGCTTTTCAAACACGGTCAGCATTGCATAAGTCGAGGAAACGTTCAAATTTGCGTACGTCAATCGATGTCCTGGTGTCCGGTCAATCCAGCATATAGACATCCGACGACTGTTGAGTGCAGACTCACCTGTAATGACCAGAAAGTGGGGAGAGGGTATGTATTATACCATCCTTTACCGAGATCAGACCCGCAGATGTTACTAGTCCTCCAGCGAGAAATGACGAATGCTGAAATTTCCCAGGTACTGCAAAGGCTTCATACAGCGCGACTTAATTATGGCATGCGATTCTTACCTTTTATGCCTACGAACAAGTTGACTACAACAATAGCGTCAACCAGATGGATGCAATGAGAGGTCAATCTACGTTACAATTCTTATCCTGCACATTGATGCTCATGTTTAGTAACATCAAAACCTTTACAACTTCTCACGTACCGCGACATATATCCAGGTATTTCTTTTGATAGTCTTGCGGAGCAATTGATCGACCATACCATGAATTGTGAAATGACTCCGATGTGCCCTCGTTAACCTGCTCTTGCCTTTTGGCGCCCCGACATAATGCTTCACGGCATCTTGTGCCGCGGATGAGAGGGAACTGGACGAGGGTGACGATTGTCTGTCTCGCTGTTCTGATATATCTGGCTCATCCATAGAGACTATCCCCTCATCTCTACCTGCATCCTCCCAATGCCCAGCTGAAGTATCGACGAGGCAGTCATTCCGAGCCCATCGCAGCTTGCCTTCAGAATCAATTTGAACGAGGTAGTTCAGACCTGCAATAGGCTAGGTGGATTCAACTCGCTTGATATGATGGAATCTGACGCACGTTGCTCTGCCGACAGATACCTGTAAGATATTTGATTCAATCAATCTGCTGTTAGTGGATGCACGGTATTACATAGCCTGCGTACACAATGCGCTGCACACAAAATATACGTTTATCAGTGTGGATGAAAGGCCGCACTTCAGGAACATGGCATACCTCTCGTTCCAACTGCTCCCTGGAGCATTCTTTCAAGGAAAGATCCTTGCCTTCGCCACGATCCAGCCTTAACGAGATACTTTATGGTCCTTTCAACCAGACATCAGTGATTGAATACGCACCATCTGAAGAAATTGTCCTGCGTATCCGAATCTACCCACCGCTTATGATAATACTATATTGACAGGTTTCCATCGTTATGGATGATTCGCGGAGAGGGGATTAGCAGGAATCACCTTGACTGTTGAGGAAAGTCAGCAGCAGTAAAATAATCAATATGGCTGAGTTCGCTGACGGACGGTTTGACCCATAACGGTGCCTCCTGCATATGGACGTTGAGTCGATCTTGGAGATGGACAGGCAGAGTCAGAAACTTGCCCATCGACAAGTTCTAACCAATGCTGCGTCTCCAACTGCTTGCGCATGGCTTCCGGGATATCTATGCCTTCATCCTGCAGCATTTTGTCTCCATCCTGCGCGCATGCGTGAAGAATAAACAACTGAATTCTACGGATGGTGACCGAAGGCAACCGTAGACACACCTGCAATCTTTTTGTCATGACACCTGCCCGTCTCCACCGTGCCCTGCTTAAATTGCTGCCCTCTTCCGCAGCGGCATTGCTGGTCTATGGCATGATTCATTTAGATGCATTTAAGTAAAGGACAGGTATAAGCGCACATTCATTTCGACAGACAACAATGCGTCGTTCCAGCGCGTGTCCGGTGTTAGAAATTTGGATTTGACATCATTACCGCAACCTTCAGCGTGATTCCTGTCTCTCCAAATGCGCTGTGAACGCTCAGCTGCTTCCCTCTGAGCAAGATCCTCCTTGTCTTTGGAATCGCCTGTAAAATCATTTTGACGAGACATCCTGCATAGAGAGAAACTCAATTGATGAAGCTCAGTCCAGGACAACCGACAAGGTTGGTGCTCGCTGGTAGCAAGTCAAGAGTCCTTGCACAGGAATCGAGGGTCGGAGGCGGGCCGAGGGTTCATTTCATTCAACACCAGTGATGTCACTCAAATCCACGACTCGATTCCGTTGAATTTCATTCTGCCAAAGTCCTGCTCCGAATTCTGCAAGTCCAGAGGGCAAAAAATCCACAAAAATTGCGACTGTGTGATACAAGAGATCCCAGTGTGATAGTCATTAAGTATGTATGCATCGAGACACACCGTACTGCTTATGGTGCGGAGGTGGAGAGACAAGTAAGGAAGGTGGGAAACACTGTGAGGGAGAGATGCCGATATGTACTGTATTATGTAGAGAAACAAACAATGTGCGCCTGGTGGTAAAGATGCATGTGGATATGGAGCAGAAATGAGGGCGAGGACAGATTGCACTTGGGTAAACGAGGGACAGTATCGAGATAGAAAGGGAGACAAAAGCAGATACAACCAACAAGACAAGGTGGAAACAGCAGATAGAGACTGAGATCGATGAAAGGAGTGATATGACATGAACGTCGGGGGAAAAAGTCAGTAGGAAGCGTCCTCTCTCGCTCCTTCTCTGATACTGAAGCCGTTAAATGACCACCCTGGGGGAAGGGCCAGATATGGGTGTTTTCGCAGTTCAGTGGCGGATGGGCGCTCGTCTGGATTACTGCAGCCAGATATTATGTCAATGCAAGTAGGTATTAAAGCCAGAAAAAATCGTACACCGCAAAGCACTTCTTGCGGAAATCATCCGCCAATGCAGACAAAGTTATACTGGCTGGAATTGGAGGTGCTTGTTTTGAAGAATAGAGCTGTTTAAACGCAGTATGAGATACGACTCTCAGGTGGAGGTTGGAGATAGGTGCTCACCTTGACGATAACGGCCATGGCTTCCTCCTTCCGCCATGGTCGCTCCCCAGCCCACATCTCCAGCACGACACAACCAACACTCCAGATATCAACCTTCGCATTGTACCCCCGCTTGCCGGTATTGACCACTTCCGGTGCCATCCAGAACACAGTCCCTTGCATGGCCGTAAGCACATTCTGTTCGTTGATATTATCTGTCCGCTTGGAGATGCCGAAGTCGGAAATCTTGCACACTCCTGTTTGCTCGACAAGGATGTTATCTGCTTTTAGATCCTACGCCACATTTCGTTGAGATGGTAAAACAGCAGGAAAATATGTTGTTGCGTACTCGGTGCAGGATATTCTTAGAGTGAAGGTACTCTAGCCCGCTGAGAATCTGCGTAGAAAACGATTTCGTCACGTCTTCGTCGAATCTTCCGTACTTCCGCAAACAGCTTCCAACAGAACCACCAGGTACGTATTCCAAGAAACTGCATTAATAAGTCAGTAACGCATGCAGGGCAATTGAAAAATGACTGACATGCTCAGGAACGTAGGTGTCTCCTCGAAACCGAGGTACTGCACGATGTTGGGATGGTCCAAATCTTTCAGTGTCTCGCTTTCGAGCTTGAGAGCCTCCACCACGCTGACTTGACGCGAATCGTTTTTGTCACTCGCCGTCCGAGGGATCTCCACCTGCTTGACAGCAATCATCTCACCGGTCGTGGCATTCAGCGCAAGATACACGCGTCCAAAATTGCCCTTTCCAATGAGTTCACCACGGACCCATTTGAAGATTGCTGCAACAGATATAGTCAGACAAGAATATTAATCCGCGAGAGGTGAGAAACATACGTTTAGGAGCAGCTGCACCCGCAGTCGAGGGAGATTCGGGTGAGGAAGATGGTAGACCAGCCTTCATCTGCCCAGGCGTGACCTCCTCCACTCTACTGCCCCAAAGTTTAGTGCTCCTCTTCCTCAGCATGCTTGACGACGACTGCTGCATCCTTGATGATCGATCAATCCGCTGTTTGTGCTCCTCAGCTACAACACGGATAGACTTCTTATGCTTAAAATGCTTGGCGTGCGGGTACGGCTGGGGGGTCGCAGGATAGTCCGTCGCAGTGGGCGACGTGCCTCCGGAACTCGCCTCAATGACAGGCTTGTCGAGATCATGTCCAGGAAAGAACTTTTCAAGTCTCTCGTATACATCTTCGGGATTCGGACGTGATGCCCAGGACTGGTCTTCAAGGAAAGCATCTCCAGTCTCGTCTTTTGACGATTTCTTACTAGCCTTGGGTCGTTGGGAGCGAGAGCCCCAAGTCGAGAGAGGCGGGTCGGGTGGAGGGTTTTTGGGAGGCGGTGGGAAGTCCGCTGGTATAGCCGTGGTGTAGCTGTTAGAGCTCTTGGTCTGCGAAGCAGGCGAATTGGACTTAGAATCAATCTTGACAGTGAGGGGAGGACCGCGGCCAGAAGATCTTGGACGATCCTGCATAGGTGTTTGCCAGAGCGTCCCTGTGTCATCCTCGACCATGGGCGTCTGCCACAACGTCCCGCTTTCGCTCCACTCGTCTCCCCCGTCTGTGGAATGACTATCGGGTGTCGATGGGGTGGATGGTACAGTATTAGAAGGTGGCGGGGTCGTGGTATGTCGAGTGGGAAGGGGTGGTGGCGGCGGTGGNGGCGGCGGTGGAGGTGGAGGCGGCGGCTGATGTCGTGAAGTTCATGTTAGTATCCCGACGCCAATTCAAAAGATAGGAAACGAGTGGGAAACGCACAGCCGCTTCCTCTTCTTGGGGCTCCGGCTCCGGCTCATCAAGTACCTGACTGGCCAATGCGGCACCAGCAGCACCTACAGCTATTCCACCCGCAGCAGCTGAGACGGCACCGAACCTCCCCGGTGCGGAAGGAAGGACAGATCGCGTAGTAGCGACCGCGGGGGATGGGCGGCTGAACGAAGAGACAGAGACCACCGGCGTGGCCTGGAAACTTGCCTCGCGACTGCGCTGTTCTTCTTCCCCTTCCCTCCTCTTCGCAAGAGCCTGACGTTCGCTCCACGTCAATTTCTTCCCGCCTATCGCTGAAGGACGAGGGCCCGGAGGAGGCGACGCCGCCGCTGCCGCTTGTTCCATGGCGGCGAAAGGATTCTTGAGCTTCTTCGGCGTTGGGAGCGATACGGGAGTATACGCAGTGCCCTGATGCCCGCGATATCAGGCATACTAGTCAGAAGGTGATCGTCGTAGATGAGTACAGAGGACGTACCACAGGCCCAATGCGGTCCTCTTCTGCGGGCTTAGTCGGTACGTTGGAAGATATGACGGCAGCGGGGGGGCGTCGACCGCACAATCGGTGGTGTTTGTGTTTGCGGTCTAGGTGCCGAGATCACGGGCGGTCTTTGAGCAGCCGGCGGAGGCGGAGGGAGGGTAGCAGCAGCGAAATCGTCGTCCCATGCTCCTGCCGGGGCTCTTCCCGCACCACCTGCAGTGAAGGGCTTGGACGCTGCGGCAGTAGGAGTCGGTCGCGGCGCGCTTGGCATGAGAGGCTTCGGAGCGGAGGCGGGGGAAGGCGTCGCATCGCGCCTGAGCGCCGCGAGATCGACTTTGCCAACGGGGGTGTAGTTCGTGCCAACTGGTGCGATGGGTTCGAATTTGCGTGTTTGTTCCTTCTGGAAGGAGTAGCTCGCGCCGGATGCCGATTCGACTCGCGACATGATGAAGGCGGGGGTGACATCGGACTGAGCGATGTTAAGTTGTCATGAAGTACCAAAAAAGGGTATGTATCTAGTGAGAAATCTGCTGGATAGGGGATAGACATACCTCGTTCCGTGCACTGATGACAACGTGTGCTCCGTGGAGGAATCGCGCAACGACGGACGAATGGCTGTGGAAGAGCCCTTTCTTGGCCACGGGCACGCCATCCCCACACCAATTAATCTGCACGAACTTGGGAAGTTGACTCTGCGAGGCTGAGTTCAGTCTCCTTCACACACATTGGGAGCCTATGCGGTAAAAGTCGGCTCCGATCATATTCGCTACTCACATTCGGATCCGTCACTCGGACGAACGCATATTGTATTCTGTTAATCAAAGTGAGCAGTTACTGCATGACATCGAAATGGGGGGTAAGTTGGGCTTTACCTCCCATCCGAAAACTCCTCTTCAAGCTCTTCCAACCCACCATCGCCTGTGGCCTGCACCTTGAGATCATTCGAGCCTTTGTCGTAGGTGAAGATGGCCCAATCAATCCCGCGCGCGTCTACGACTTCTTGGTATGCCTTCTTTATGTCAGGGCTAGACAAGTTGACCTGCAGAGACATCGTCTTTAGAACAGACGATGTGCGTTGTAAGTAGTAGATGCGTAAACTAGAAGTTGTAAGTAAGTTACAGCTCACCCACCTCACCCCCACCTCCGAATTTCTTTTTCGGGAAGTCTGTTCCCGCGCGAGACGCGATGGCTCGACATTGGCTCAACAAGCCTTCAACTGCGAATTCAGGCTGAAATACCTTATCGTAAATACTTCTAAGCATTGCATGATATGAAATACAAAATCTGAACTCTCAAAATAGCATTTTGGGTATTTAATTAAAATTAAAATCAAGTGGAAAAGATTGCATGTAGATACATGCCGGCGCCGAAAAGCCGTTATATTTAATTTAAATTGACCTTAGTGTATGAGCTAGTGGTGTAGTGGTAGGAGATGTATCTGTGACTGGTGATTATGTCATACTCTTGCGTGGGGTTGGTAGTTCGAGTCCTCTTCGTGGCCTTTTATTGCCGTGTACTTAGTGTTTGCTTTTTTGCACTTTCAAGTCATTCGCAGGGCACGGAAATGTACTTTTAGTATCACCCACTGTTCCTTGATATCATTTTACTATTCATTAGACCTCCTGAGCCCTCCATATTTTGAGCAGAGGTGATATTTCCAAATTTAGAAATTATTTCCCTTTTAGTTAATGTGCCACCGGGAACAAATATTTGGATTCGGAGGTGGGGGTGAGCAAGGGGGGCTAGAAAGTTGTAAGTAAGTTACGTCCGACACGACCGAAGCTGTGACGCGAGGGTTAGGGTTCATTGTTGTGTAATCGTGGAGGCAAGCTCCCGAGCATCGAGCATGCCTCCTTTCGATTAATCCTTTCGCAACTCTGTATGATAGCATCAATTTACATGGACTAGATTAACATCTCTTCATCATGCTGTACGTAGCCTCAGAGAAGAATTTTTCCATACATCTGTCACCTGAGCCTCGAGCCTGAGGTTACCGGAGGATGCCCATCGTGCGACTCTGACGGTCCCATTGTCTGCCTTTCTCTACAAGAGTCGTCCACTCGTAGAACGACCCCTCGCCATGTCTGACACCTCCAACCTCCCTCCTTTGGTTTCTGGTGGGGTTTTCTCTGTCAGTAGCTCTATCGACATTACAGCTCCCATAGACAAGGTCTGGAGCGTCCTCTTGGCCTTTTCGTCCTACGGCGAATGGTGTGTCCTTTCCCTTCATTGCTGTATGTATTCGATATCAAACATCCACTCGCAGGAACCCATTTGTGTAAGATCCTCCAGTGTGGTATCCATTTCACTATGGATAGCTCACCTTTGCTGCAACAGTCGCCAGCAGACCGTGGTAGATGCGAAATCTAAGAACGCGCTACCCGACCAGACACCTAAAGAAGGCCAGCGCCTCATCATGAAAGTCCATATCCCGCCCACCATGGACGATTCCAAATCTTTCCAGAATACCGAAGAACTCATCACACACGTCGACAACGCCAACTTCCGCGTCGCGTGGAAATACGCGACACTCCCTGAATGGCTTCTTCGGGCAGAGCGCTGGCAGACTCTGAGCGAGGCAGGACCTGGCAAGACGAAGTACGAGACGCGCGAGGTGTTTGGAGGGATTCTAGCGTATGTGATCAGGATGTTCATGAGGAAGGGACTGGAAGAGGCTTTTGAGGGCATGGCAACGGCGCTGAAAAGCAGGTCTGAGCAGTGAGTACTTCCAAGTTCCAATAGGGTGGTGAGCCTTCGTTTCCATGAGCGGTGCCTCTGGCGTACTGAGCTGTATTCTGATAGGTTCATTAAGCATGGAAGCTGAAGCTGGAGTCTTGTACGCGTCTCCGATCTCGTTCCGGTCTTGTGTGGTCTTGTGTTTATGCTTGTGCATCTGAATGATGATCGTGAAAGTCAAGGTTCGGAACGTCTCTTGCGTGAGCATGGGGATGATATGGGTGATGTCGAAGACGCAAGCATTTGGAACTGTACCCTCGCACTCTCTGCTCGTTGACGCCGGGCTTCTCATGTACGAAAGTAAATAACCTTTTTCTTTAGCAGTCGTACACCCGCGGGATGACCGAGACAGATAGTCTTTAAAACCTCCTCCTTCTGGCACCTCCCACCACGTCATCTCCCTAAGTGCTCGCTGCCCAACTCACCATGTCCAGCCTTGCATCTGCGTCGAGTGGTGTGTTCACTGTCACCGCATCGTCTCTAATCAACGCGACGACCGCGAATGTCTGGGGAGTGCTTCTCGATTTCCCATCTTATCACGAATGGTGCGTTTGCATGTCAGAATGTGGATCTTTGTCCGCACAACTCATGCCAGATTAACAACAAGGAATCCTTTCGTGTATGTCTGTCAATCTTTCATCATCTTAGATATGCTTCAACATCTTTTGTCTCCCACAGGCGCAGTCAGACAGTTGTTGATTCTTCGCACCGACCTCTCGATGACCAGACGCCCCAAGTCGGCTCTCTACTCTTCCTCAAAGTCCACATTCCACCCTCCTTCGATGACGATGTGCTCTATCAAACCTCCGACGAACTCGTCACGATACTCAGCAGCGACAATTACACCGCCGCATGGAGGTACCACACCCTTCCCGATGCACTGCTTAGTGCAGAGAGGATCCAGACATTGACAGAAATTGACGGGTTCGTCAAGTACGAGGCGGCAGAGACATTTGGTGGTGTCCTGGCATACACGCTAGAGGCGACCTTGAAGGATGGGTTGCAAGCGTCGTTTGAGGCGCAGGCGCAGGCTTTGAAAAATCGCTCCGAATCGAGATCTGAGCAGTGATTTTGTCAAACCTTGCGAACCTATCCGGTGTGCCTAACAATCACCGACTCTCTAAGTCGTTTACTTATCAACATCTGCACAGTTTAAGATATGCATCATCTGGATATTGTGGTTTCTATATCCCGCGTAGCTTGGGGTCACTACTCCCAGCTCCTAATGTATCTTCATATGCCCTTTCATCGGATTGAATCTTCCCGCACCAGCGACAAGACTATTGCCTTTTTCCAAATAATGGCTCTGTCTCCTAATATTGGTTATAGAGTCTGGTTGACGCCCCATATGCATAGGATAATGCCTATCTGACAATGTTGCAGATCTTCTGACAGACAAATCGAATCTTCGACACTTATCATCGTGAGCGGATTACTCGTAATATATGTCTCATAGGGAATAAAATTAAAATAGGTACATTGGCCGACTAGCTCAGTTGGTTAGAGCGTCGTACTAATAATGCGAAGGTCTTGGGTTCGATCCCCACGTTGGCCATTCGAATTTGATCTTCAATTTTTGTTGTGCGTAAAAAGTGAATCTTCAAGACTCTCCTATTGTCATCGTTTGCTCGTCCTTCTCCGACAATCTTTTATTTCTCTGCTTAACAACATCTGGATTGTCGCCCTTGTGAATCGTACATGGACCGATACACTTGTCAATGGGCATCATATTGTATTTGAGTCTCGCTCGAATACTGAATGATAAGTGAGAAAGGTGAAAGAAAGTATAAGTTCTGAAGTTGACAGAGCCAGAATTCGTGAACATAAAGAAATAATATGGATAAACAAAGAAGAGAGATAAAGGAAGACGATTGACGCAAGTACGAGAGTCCAGAGGGATTAGATGAGTGGACAAACCAAGCGTCCACATTACAGTAGGATAGTCGGATACGTTATGAATAAAGCTATACTTTATGGTAAAATCTGGTGAGATCGTTGTAAATGGGACAAAATGCTGCAAGAAAGGAAATTGTGAGCACAGCGAAGAAAAAGGTCCGTTTGGGCATGAGCCTTATAATAAAGCATGGGTATGATCGTCGAGGAAAGGCGTCATAAATATGAATGGACAAGGAAGAGCGACCTACAGACGTGTAATCAGTCGATGAGCCTGGAGGCAAAGCGACAGGTGCAGAGGCTTACGAAGCGCATTCTGACATCGCGCCAGCGCATATGTCGACGATCTGCCTTCGTATCTAAAACTAATTTTCCTTCATCGTCGGGTCGTCTCTCCCCGCCCAGAGCCCACCATCAACTGGACTAGTCGACGCGCTCCCTGGAGGCGTATTCAAAGCCGCAACCAGCTTGTTAGTGAAGTCCGGCGTCAGATACGTTCCGAAGGAAACATAATTCTCCGATGTGTAACTCCGGTGCGTGAGCGGGCGACGGAAGAACTGCTCCGTGGGCGGTGCAGAAGCCTGGGAAAGGATGGGCACTGGGGGAGGAGGGAGTGGCATTGACGGAGGCGCTGTCGGTGGCTTGCGAATCGCGCGGCGAGAACTGTGCAGAGTCGTCGGGGCCGATGAGTGACGGAACAGACGCGACGCGCAGGGCTGTGAACGTACCGTAACACGTCTCCGAGGCTTCCGCTCCTCATTCTTCCGGTTCTCGGAGTAGAACCCAATTGAAGCTCAGGACCAGCATCAACACTGAGGCTTCCACTCCTCGAGCGCGAGCCACTTGTTGGACTCATGAGTACCGTGCGCTGCAACGCGGCACCAGCGCTCCTAAGAGGCGACTTGATACTTCCCATCGCGCTTGAGCCAACAGTGATGCTGCTTTTGCGTCTCCTGAGCTTGGGAGCCTGTGGAGCCGTGAACGAGGACGTGCTTGACGCGCGCGAGCGCGAGCTCCCATTGTCCGTGTCCAGGAAGTGTGAGGGCGGAGATGTACTTGGAGGATATTCGGAGAAAGATTGTTTGAGGCCTGTAGGTGTCGATTCGAGGTCGGTGATCATAGGGCTCGTAGTAGGCGAGGATGGGCGCGAATTGGGGGAGTCCATGCGACCATGAGGTCGCGGGGTAGCGAGGAGCCCCGAAGAAAATATGGAGGAATACCCGCCGGGTGCGTGAGTTGTTGCGGTTGTCATCGCCGATAGAACTGTGTGGAGTTGGAGGGGTGTGCAGGTCCTAGGAAAAAAAGAATATTATCTCGAGCCAAGTTGAACTTGTTGGATTTCGAAGAATGGAAGGCTATAAGGTAAGGTAATGGGCGTAGCGCTAGTCGTACAAGAGAAATGAAAGCTTGGGACAGCGCCAAACAGTCTTTGAGCGCAGTCAGCCTTCAGGATAGGTGGGTGGTTCAGAGAGAGCACCGTCACTAGTGTTGAGTCCAATTTATCTTGAACACTCGGCTCATGTGACATTCACTCGCGTAAATTGACTCTGAAGCATCACGTAATCAGCTGTTACGGTTGCCTTGTATTTCTGTTTGTCGTTGCTTTGTAGCGTGTCCATGGCAACTGGCATGTCCTCGGGAAAATATTGGCGACTTTAAATTTTTCAAGCTAAACGTGGAAAGCTCTTCCGAGGTCTCAAAGTCTCAAGGTAATTTCTTTATGCGTGGACGAAGGCACCATGTCAAATTTAAGGCGAAGAGATTTTATGGGAGGCTGATACGCGGAGGACCGAGGTGTCCAATGGTGGGGTGAATGAAACTCGGTCCACGCTTCAGCTCTCACCGAAAGATATCCATCCGAGCCTCGTCTCAGTTGAGTACCAAGGGCTGAATGGTCTCATGTATATGGTCCGTTGTTTACAGTCAGCTTGCAAATGCAATGATTTCCGAGGAAATGAGACGCTCATTATTCCCATGACGCCGTATGAATTGGGAAGATACAGTAAGATGAAAATGTTCGGCGGTCTATCCAGAGCCAATGCCCATCTGTCCATCCACGTCCTGCTATTGAAGGCTTACCTCGTCAAGTTCGTTATAGCTAACGATAAGCAGCACGGCCAATCACAGAGGGCAGTTTGATCCGCTCATCGACACGTTTGCGAAGTACGGTCCTGAAAACAATGGCAAAAAAATGTCTCATTAATGCCGCAATTCGTTTTGCCCTCGATTCGGGACGGAACTCACCAATGTGATCAGGGATGCTAGTATCCANCAGGGAGTTCCCATCGATACAGTTCGCGTTCTCTTGTCCAGGGCACGCGATGGTGCTAGTTGCCTCACCCGTCGTGTCATCCGTCGCTTGAATGTGCACCTCGCCAGAGGAATGTTGGTACCCGATGAAGCGAGGAGGGACGACGGGGACTGGGTCATTTTTGTGCGTAATGAAGGTGAAGTTCCCGCCGAGCTGATATTAGACATCAGTAGGAATACTTAAAGAGAAAGAGAGATACAGAGCAGGATATCCGACGCACCTCAGAGTCGATGAGATCAGCGTAAGCCTGATTTCCACCACGAGGAAGGCCAAACACAACAGTATTGATCTCAACTGAAGGTTGTAAGTTTTGACGCAGCATCAGAGCATCCATGGTCGCAATCGCAGCACCCAGGCTGTGTCCAGTGATAGAAACCTTGTTCACATTATTCTTCGCGAGACCATCCTTCACAGTGGACAGAACGATGTCGGCTGAACGCCCGTGTGCCTGGCCAAATCCGTCATGCACCTTCACGTCGCCTGTGGAAAAAAACAGTGAAGAAAAGAACATATATGAGAAAGACACACACACTGCCAGCTTTGGGGAACAGCGTCTGATTGATGTCGCTTTGAAGAAATTCCGCATCATTGATGACGGATAAGCTGTTCGGAAAAAATAAAGCGAGGTGAGACTGCGCTCCGTTACCAAGAAATATAATGAACTCGTACACGTTCGTTGCGTCAGTCCCTTGATGGGCGACGACAATGCTCGACGTCTTTGAATCATACGAGACGAAGACTGTTTATGAGGGTGAATTACAATACACGAAATCCGCTTTCCATGCACTCACATCGTGGTGTCTTTCCACCATCTTTAACATTCAATCACATCAGCACAGCTCACACATCGCGCACCAATTCATTCGAGAAGAAGAAAAGAAAACGTACCACCTCCGACAACAAGCGGCGTCACACCGTTCATACCCAACGCTTGGCACGGAGCCCCGCAATTCCAGTTTTCTACTGCCTGGTTCGAGCAATATGCGATTCGCGCGAACTGTGCAGGGCGGACAAAGTCGTTCGTGATCGTATCGGCTGAGACTTCGGTGGTTGCGGCGGTGTTGTCTGCACGGTCTTGCAACGGGGCGGCGCGCACAATGAAGGGGACTGTTGCCAGAGCGAACACTGCTGCGAGATGGATCATATCTAGGTCAGAATTTGATGTGATAAACGGACGGTAGACCACAGATGATTGAATTATTGGGAGGGGGATAATGAACGTGGAGGTATGAAGTAGGCCCAGCCTAAAGATCAGAAAATTGAGCAGAAGGGGGAAAAAGACTAGGGAAAATAGCAGTGGGCAAGGGCGTCAGAGGCGAGATTTGTTGCTTACCTCTCCTTTATATCAGAGCTGATTTCACCGTGATCACCAATCGACCGCCATCAACTAAATGAGCATCACTCACATGGTCAACTTCCATGCTATCTGAACACAGCATAACGCACGACAAATCAGCGGCATCCCCGAGCACATAGCCGTAGTTCAAGACATCATGATGATTCAATTCACGAGAGCCATGGAGATTCAGATCAAATGTCATACGAGAGTGAGAGCGAAAGCTGGAGACCGTTCGATAGGTTCCAAGGGGCAGACGATAGATCATCATTGCTCATGAGCGACCATTGATGCAGTCTTCGAAAGAGTCCACGTACGTAGAGGGTAGAAAACCACAGATCTAGAAAAACACTCGAGTAGTAGCTGCCAAGTTATATGCAACCTGACACCAACCTGACACGATGTCGAGATTTTGATGCAGATAAATTACAATCAAATATAATTGAATTATTTGATGTGCAACGGCCGACTAGCTCAGTTGGTTAGAGCGTCGTACTAATAATGCGAAGGTCTTGGGTTCGATCCCCACGTTGGTCCAGAGAGTGTTTTTGCCTTGTACTAAGTAACAGGCATTGCGTTTACCATCTCTAGAGTGATTGAACCTTTTTAACTTTTGGTCAACCATGGAAATACAGGCATGCTTTGGTAAATTCGATTGTGATACAGTATGAATGAGACATAAACAAGTAGGTAATGCTACGGCGATGAATTAATCGAAAGCAAAACCGTCATAGCGTGCACAGCAGCTCAGAGCAAATTAAAGTATTATCCACTTACTATGAGAGATAGATAAACCGGAGGACTAGACGACATCGTTTTTAAGAGTGAACCCAATTGTCAGATCGTGAACAAACCAAGGCGAGAATTTCTAAACCACAGGAACTCAGTCCTTCTTCCCCCCGCCTATCGCTCTCAAAAAGCCCTTTACACCTCCCCCAACCGCCAGATTCAGCCGCGAGGGCTTCTCGGCGACACTTCGACCGGCCTTCGTCTCTTCCCGGACGGCAGCGAGCTGTCGGACGGGGGCAGGCACGGGGGCGGGAGCAGGGGCAAACGAGTCGCTGAAGAAAGTAGCGCTCTGCTGATCGACGGGAGAGTTGGTGGGGCATTTTGTCTGTGGAGCAGCTGGGGGAAGGGTGAGGGGAGCCGGGCGGCGGCGAGCCTTGCCCACGGGCATGGAGCGAATAGGGGGGCTAGACTCAGAGCGGGGCGATCGCGGGAGCATAAATGCGGAGGCGTCGGCATTGCGCGGGTGTGGCGCGGGCCGTTGCGAGCGCGCGTGAGCTAGGACGGAAAGGTCTGATGCGCCTGTGGCGGCGGGTGCCAGTGCGCTGCTGGAGGCAGCAGGAGTTTCTGTGCTCTTCTCTGTTTCGGGTGCTGCGATCGCGTACCACGAGTCGAGATCGGAGTCTTGAGACAATATGCTCCCGTGACGCTCCTCCGATTTGTCGGTACATGTTGGGCTCGCGTCGTCCCTTGCTGAAAGATCCAAGGCTCCCTCTCCACCTAAGAGGTGGGCGTGCTCGCATTCCTCGTCCTCGTCCCGCCATACTCTGCCATAGCTGTCGCGGTGGATATGTCCTACCGCTACATCGCTCCGACCGTTCTTCGCGGCTGTCTTGGCTTCGTGTTCCAGCATCCGACTGATATTCCCCTCCCGCGCTCCCACCATCCGCAAACTGCATCAATGCAATCTTGTTCTGGAAGGGCACCGCGAGGGGATGGCAACCGTTCTTCGCCTTCTTGCGGCGAGCACTGGTCAACGCCGTGGAACCGTCACAAGAATTATTGGAGCGAGGGCGAGTCGCGGAACCCTGGCCCTTGGTCTTCACTTTCTTGCCCATAGGACTGCGTGCCGGCGAGATAGGCACGGTGGTGGATTTGGAGCGGCGGAAGCGAGTAGTGGATTTTAGAACGGTGAGGGAGCGCAAGCGGCGCAGAGAGGATTTTTTGGGAGATCTTTTGTCAGGCGAGACAGGGAAGGAGGGGATGACGAGCTTAGCCAGTGCCTCTTTCTGCGTCTGAGTATAGACGCCAAACCGAGGGGAAGCCATGGCGGGTGTGTTGGGCAGAGCGACGAAGGCGTATGCATACCCGAGAGCGACCAGGTCGGGTTTCCAATTATTGATGGAAGGGGTGATTACGGGAGATGCAATTATGGGCGGGGTGGTCACGGAGGGGCTATTCAAGGACAAAAAGGACGTAGGTGGGACGTGCGTAGAGGTTGAAGGACGACGAGAACGAGAGAGCGAGCTGCGACGGTTCAAGCTATACAGCGAAGGGCGGCGCACGGAGCACGGAGGGCTGGCAGGCGCTGGAGAGCCGGGTTGGACGAGGGCAGCCCAGGCAGAGATAGCGGAGGTGGTGTGCGATCGACATCTAGTTGCAGGGGACGTAGGAGTCGCAGGACGTGGTGGGAGAGGCTGAACTGGGCGCTTTTTCTGAGGCGGATGCGCGAGGAATTCGTAGGTTGCGCGAGGAGCAGTTTGGGACTGGACAGGTGCAAGGACTTGAGCAGACATCGAGATGAGAGAATTTCAGAGATATGGGCGTGTTCTTGCAGAAAAATAGATAGAGCTCTGGCGAAGGTTGTCAGTTTTGAGAGTTAGTGAAGGAACGAAGAGAAGACTCACGATATGTAGGAGTGAGTTGTGTTCGAGGTGATGGATACAAGGAGGAAAGGATACAGATAAGAACGGATGAAAAGCGGGATGCGAAAGTAGAGATGATCAGACAGATGCGGACTGTGGATACAGAGATGTAGAAAGAGATGGAACGGTCCTGATGCCAGTTGAGAACTTGGAGGCAGATGCGAGTGCGAGGAAGTGCGAGACAAGCTAGCAGAAACTGGGGGCCAGAAAATTATGGGGGAGGGTTAAATACGCATTGACGGACCAATGCGACCAAAGCGATGGCCGTGAGCAGTGAGAGAGGGAACAAAGAACAATAGCAACTTTGTAGGCGGCTATGGGTTGTGTGTCCACAACAGCAGGACCCGAATCACTTGCTCATTGTCAACCATCTTTTGTTATTGTTGACTCAGCTGTTGCATCATTCGTTAGGAGACTACAAACCTGCGTAGTCGGTGGCAGAGGTCTCGTTGGAATACAAGGTCGACTTTGCTGTGTGACGCGTTTACAACAGCACCGTGTAGAGCCAGCCGAATCCCGATGCCCTCTATCGTTGCAATCGTCAACTGATGACTTCGTCGGCACTGCATCGCAGCATTCATTCTCGTGCGCGATCATCTTTTTGGCGCAGAGCGCTGTCGCCGTCAACATGATCTTCGCGTCACAGCTTTAGTGGGTGACTATAACGCCTGCGGCCTAGGATGCATGGATCACTGCGCACATTCTGTCGTCACCCTCAGCATCGTCGATGCACCGGCTCCCCTTCGCTGTGCATCGCCATCCCTCTTTGGCGGTTCATCGGTAACAATGAATTGTCGACAAATCGGGGTCGCGTGCACTGACCTAGTGTTGTCCGTCAATAGCAAGTCTGTGAGCGATGGAGAAGAGCCTGCCTTTCAACGTGCTGACGGAGGAGACTGAGGCGAAAATCGTGCTCGTCGACCAGACCGTTTCAACACGTCGCTGTCGTATCTCAACCAGAGGATCCACAGTGCGAAAGATGATTGATGTCGATGATCTGTCGGTGTCACTGGTGTTCTCGACTCCTCTGCACCTGCGTGAATTCGTCCCAAGAGACGACAGCACCGTCAAGGCAAACTGCAATGTTCAGGAGGTGAGTCGTCCCTCGATTGCAGTACGCGTTTAGGTTGGGTAGATGTGTTGTGCGCACCGTTGCAGCGTTGTTGGAACTAAGGGTCGTTTACGGATATTCGCTTTGTCAATGAGCGTATCCTCGTCTGTTTAGCGATGCGGTCCGCGATATCCCTTCTGATCGACAAGGCGTGCAATTCTGGTCAACCAGTCGTTAAAGGTCGTTAACCATCATTAAATCGCTCTCCACTCTTGTGTAGCAGGCAATGCACGGTCTGATTTGTGCTGATTTATGTCAAATGTTCTTCATCTCCCTTTCAGCTCGTGACTCGAAACCGTCATGCCGTTTCCCATCCCTCACTCAGATATTCACTTTCTTTTCATTGGATTGAACGCCTGCCTCTGCCAATGCGCATGTACTGTATCCAAGTTCACCAAAGTTTGGAAGGCAATTGAACCCGAGATGCCATATCTAATCAAGCTTCGGTCGCGAGCGTCTTCGTATGAGTCTGCGTGCGAGGTCTATCGTGGATATTTTGACGGGCCAGATAATTCCTTATACATCGAATGGATGACGACGGTTTGCGATGCACTCAATGTGCAATTCATGAATGCGTGCAGTGTGCATGAATTTGAGAGATGAAATCAGCATTTAGCTGTTCCCAAGCGATGATTGAATACGGATGACATGAGCGAACTTCCACACGCCCGAAACCTTCCTTCTCTTCATCGCATTTTCTTCGTCTAAGTCTTTCTCACTGCTGCTTGTCCTTACTTATTGCTTCGCATGTTCATGCTATGGATAAAGCATCCAAATATCAGTATGCATTTTTGGTCATCAGGAAGATCCATCCAGGCGCAGTCTCGGGTTGGAACACATTGAAGCTCACACATCCAGGATAGACAACAACACCGACGCGACGCACGGTACAAGGTATGCCATTGTATACAATAGGGTGAAGTACTTCTAAATAGTAATGCACTAAGCTCCTTGCAGAAAGCGCGGCAAGATAAAATAAAGAGAAGAGAAAGAAGAGCGACGACATGAATCCTCGGATCGATGCGGGTGCGCGCGCTGCAATGGAGGAGAGGAAAAAATAGGAAAGAACCACGATGTCAGCAAACGCGAAAACAAGAAGGACAATAAAAGGTGCTTGCAAGCCTCTTCTCCTTCAAACGCACATGATGATCCCTTCATCAGCCTCGTCGTCTGTCGAAAGTTCCATCTCACCCTTTCGGTCCTAGCCCCCCTTCCATCCGTCCACCAGCGTCTTACCCACTCCTTGGTACGCCTCCCACTCACCCTGTCTCGGGGTGATACTTCTTCCAATGTGTATTGCGTGTGTCTGAGCGCCTGAACTTGCTTGTGCACCCTTCCTGACCACATGGGTACTTCGGCACAGCGTGGTGTTTCTTTGACTTACGCTGGTGCTTTGTGAAGTCAGACAACTGCTTGAAGGCGTGTCCGCAGCACACGAATCGCGATGCTACTGGAGGTTGGGTAGATGGTGCTGGCGTCACCGTCGTCAATGTGGATGGGGCGCCGTCGCCGGGACTTGCGACAGGTGGGACGTTCAGCCCTCCGACTGGCAAATTGGCAGTCTGGGAGCTGGGAATGCTGCTGGGGATTTTATCCTCGAGCACATCCTCCTTTGATACCGTTTTGTTGGTTTTGGGGGCTTGGCCCAGCTGTTCGTAGTCGGTAGACCAATAGCCCTCGATGCTGATAGTTCTCCGCGTTTTTGACACGGGGAAGGAGTCTTCATATTCATCGCCTTCTCGCTTCCTCTTCATGCTGCGCTTGACTCCGCCACTGGCCCCCCATGAGGATAAGCTTGCTGTGCTCGAAGATGGCCCCTGTGAGGCGGCATCCGACGATGTGACCGTGTCGGGTACAGCCAGTGCCAGTGGAGGTGCCGAAGCCGTAGGTAACGGTGCCGCATATGTGTATGAGGGCACTGCAAATTTTACCTCGGATGCGACATCGGTGTGTGGGGGCAACATATTTGGTGAGGTTGTTTCAGCGGCGAGAGGAGGAGGGATCGCGAACGGAGGTCCCGCAAAAGAAGGATCTGCGGTCGCGAACTGGGGTGTGACCAGCGCGGGGTAGCTTGTCGCGACGTTAAACGGGGCATCGTTGCTTAACGATAGCCGGGGTGCCATGGTGGCGAACGGAAAGGCGATGGCCCCCCGGGCATTGAAGAAAGAGAGCGGGGTTTCGTTGCACAGAGCCTCGGCCAGGGAAGAATAATATGGCTGTTGAGGTGAAAAAGGTGAACGATATATAAATGCGTGTCCATCTCTGTTGACTAAGCCATAGTTGAAACCCTGCAAGGTATCGAAGGTCAGTCTCCATCTCGCCGTCGACAGAGGCAAATTTACCGAGGCAGGGTCTCTTGCATGCGCATAATGATTGTTGAATGGGTTGGCCATGACGATTGGAGATGGAATGGCTGACGATGTTGATTTGAGGCTCAAGTTGGGCGTTGGCTCGAGTTTCGGAGACCAGTGTGGGTGGGTACGGATGGCTGGTTATTTAAAGTCAACACGGCGTCGGTGGCTCTTGTTTTTTCTCCTCTTTATTGTAACGAACGAATACGGAAAATGCGGATGGCGCTGACGCGCGAATAATGGGGCTTCCTGACCAATTTGATTCCAGAACACTGCTGTGTATTCGGCAACGTTGAGATGGAGGTACTACCTTTTGCGTGTGCGCTCTCTGGACTCATCGAACTCGTGTATGTATTCCCTCGGAGGAGCCATGTCATGGTGTACGAGGCCTGCCATTGGCGAGCCATCAGCCATCAATTGCGGCGATGTGGATCTGTTACTGCGGTGTCTATGGCACTCTTCCGATCTTTTTGATAAGAAGTTGCTTCTGGTCTTAATCGCACTCTTAGGGACGTAAGTACTGTACGCCCTTCCTGGCCCGCTAGCCTTGAGTCGGAACCGCGCACGTTTGGACATTCGCATCCTCATGCACGTACCTTTCTTTCAACCCTCATTCCGGATTTAGTCTTCAATGAGTACCGATGCCTCCTGTCGGCGTGCTTCTCGTCTGGTCAGATGCTATCATCGACGCAATCGTCATATGACATCTTGTTCGCCATTTTTCTATCCNTTTCGATCTCGTTTAGCATGAATGTCTGGCCGCTGACGAGTTCATTTTTGCAAAGCAGCAATATGTTAGACACTCAATATGCTGGCCATTTCTGCAGCTTTTTCGTTGCGTATCGCATAATTTGTGGGTGCGCGGGCGGCGGTTTTCAGCACGGGCACCGTGTCTCCCGGCCATCGTCCTCAATTGCCCACTAATCTCTCCACAGCCGCTGGCTCCGCGCATGCAGCTGCCAGGCTGGGACGCCCCGGCACCGTTGTGTTGCAACCAGGAGGCCTGAGGCTCGAAGGACATTGTAGTGGAGATGCGATGGTGGTGGGCTCGTTTATTTCCTACTGTTGGATGAGGTGACATGTGGACACGTTTTTCTGTGAGTAAAACCTGTCTCATGTCTTTTTGCTATGCAAAATGCTAACCGACGAAAAATCAACTAACTAGGCCAATGCTGGGTAGCCAGGGTATACATAAGGCTGAACCACATACGTCGGCTGCGCGATAGACTTTGCAGCTGTAGTAGGTGAAGACACAGCTTAATGTGAGCGGAAGGGTATGGGAATGCAGGCGACAATGATGATGTGTCTGATTTGGACGCAGAAAAGATGGGGAAGAAAAATCGAAGGTCGAACATCGCAATATAGATCTACAAGAGTTTAATTTGAGTCGTACAAACTTTCTTCGAGGAATATACCGTTGCCAGATGCAAAAGCGGTCAATCGTATAAGATGAGAATCCAGCGATCTTGTTGCAAGACGGGAGGCCGACCTCAAACCTGCGTGTGCCGGTGTGCGACCCCAAAGACCGAAGATTCAAGAGACAATAACCTCAGAAAGCTCTTGATGCAGACCGTGCACAGAGGTGCACAGTAAACCAGAAATCACCGGCAAAATACATGGCAAAACCTGACATGTCGACAGACATGGAATGGGGGCGGAGGCTGGCTCTTTGAAAATTGAATAAAATAAAATACTCACCATTAGAGCTCGACGTTGTGTGGCTCGTACGGCGTGAGTAGTTCTGACAGTAATAATATGCGGCACTAAGAGCGAACAAAAAGTCCACAAAGACGATTTTCTCTAAGTAAGTAGTCCGGCGACGATGTTTCCAGATATCAGCTGAGTCGAACAGTTGAGTATGTCTCGTTCCAAAACATTTAACTTGTAATGGCCTCGAAAGCCAAGGGCCTTAAAGTGGTCTGTTTGTTCAAGAAGAAATTGTTCGTTAACGAAGTTGTTCCGAGGAAAGCTGCTGTTCCGCAGTCCCATAATCGGTTCCGTGAGCGCAGCCATCCGTATTTGGCGCTCAGCCACGACTTGATATCACTCCTCACCCGTCCACGTCCAACGTCCACCCTCTCATCCCCGCCCTTGCTCTTCAAACATATACGGTAGACAGACGACTAAAGACACACTCGAGGTCCTCTAAAATCTATCCGTTGACACTGCAGCATCCTGTCTGACTGAGCATTCCAGCGACTGCACTTACCCTCAAATCACAATCAGAGGTTGACGTGTCGGTCTACCAAAATGGCCTCCGGCCTTGGAGCGAAGCTACTGTTCACATGGCTGCTCTTTGCACTGCTCCCATGTTTTGTTGTGCGCGCGCAAGAACCAGAAGTATCAGTGACGCACTTCCACAACCTCCCCGCGAAGCTATTTTTCTTCGATGATGCGCCTGTGCGTGTATCCCGCCCTCGCTCTGAGATGTCGCATGCTGACATAGAGATGGGCACTAGGTCGTCGCGTATCATGATGTTGTTGAGGGTAATCTGTATGTTTCAAATAACGAGGGTAAAACATGGGAGCGGGCCAGTGATATTCCAGAAGGAGAAACTAGCATGTTCATAGAACATCCATTCAACAATCGCATGGTGAGTAGATTTGCCCTGTTCATGGCGATAGATAGTCGGAATTCCCTTCATTTTGGACTTTGCGTTTCGTGATGCGAGACAAACCCGATCAGTAATACTGACTGTTATGCTCAGGCGTTCGTCCTTACGAAGAAGAATGTGCACTACCGCACAGATGACCGTGGAAAGTCATGGCGCTCGTTTGAAATGCCGATGTCCCCCGCCTTTGTTCCTCGACCTCTATCATTCCATTCCGACCCCGCAAAATATGGCTACATTCTGTACCAAGGGGTTCAATGTGAACGTGCTGGATGGGGTTCAGTCTGTCATGATGAGGCAAGTCGTTCAAGCTCGGACAATTATATTCTAGCTGACAAGCACCAGACATACTACACGAAAGAGGCATTTAGTGATCAGCCGCAGAAACTTCTGTCGGACACATCTCGGTGCCAATTCGCTCATAGTAGCAAGGACTTCAAACACGAGGCGCATCCGGACCTAATATACTGTGTCGGCTTCGACTCGACTTCTACCTCGGGGCACCACTCGCTATCGTCTAGTCGCCTCTTCTCGAGCACTGACTTCTTTAACGACGACATGACCACAGAGGATCTTGGCATCGGGAAGAACGCGCGCGGAGTTATCGCACTTGCTATCGTATCCAAGTTCGCTGTCGTGGCCATGAAAGACTTGTCTACCTCTGGCACGGAGATGCTGCTCTACGTTTCAACAGATACTAAGACCTGGGGCAAAGCCATGTTCCCTCACGCCTCAAGCGCACGTCTGCGGGAAAATGCGTACACTATTGTGGAATCGACGACACATTCGCTTGCGGTCGATGTGATGTTGCAGGACCAGAGTACTATCGGAACGCTCTTCATGAGCAACTCGGACGGTACCTACTTCGTGGAGAGCTTGAAGGATACAAATCGAAACGAGATGGGCTTCGTGGACTACGAGAACCTGTACGGCGTGGAGGGCGTTGGGCTCGCGAACATCGTTGCCAATGCACAGGACGTTGAGGGTAGACATGCGCAAAAGCAGTTGAAGACGATGATCACCTTTGATGATGGTATCGTAACGCCTTGCGTGACATTCTTTTCTTGGATTTCGTGTCATTGATCTTCATTTCTTGTAGGTAGCTCATGGCAGCTTATCCGCCCGCCTGATACTGACAGCGAGGGTCGTCGTGTCAACTGCAACACTGCCAACATTGACGAATGTTCACTTCACCTCCACTCTGTCACCCTCCCACATAATCTGGGCCGCGTCTTTTCATCACCAGCTCCGGGTTTCGTCATGGCCGTGGGTTCTGTCGGCGCATATTTGCAGCCTTACGAGGAGTGCGACACCTTCCTCAGTACCGATGCCGGTGTATCCTGGAAGATGATCCAGTCGAGCGCTAATAAATACGAGTTCGGTGATCAGGGCAGCATTATGGTCGTTGTCAATGATGAAGATGTTACCGATAGCGTGCGGTACACCACAGACTTAGGCAAGAATTGGTAAGCGTCGATATTTCCAATGTTGTTATCACCAAGGTAACTCATTGTTCGATGCTCGCAGGAGATCTCTTAATATTGGCATCACTATGCGTGCTCGTGCACTGTCAACTGTCCAAGACTCGACTTCGCAGAAGTTCTTGCTGATCGGCCAGCTTGGTCGCAAAGACGCACCGGAAAGCGGCCGCTTCGTCACGGTGTTCCTTGATTTTGCGCTTGTACGGTCACGGCAATGTGGAGACAACGACTTCGAGCAGTGGTATGCCAGACCCGCCAAGGGCAAGGAATGCTTGATGGGGCATAAGGTTCGTACAGATTTGACTTCAAGAGGTATATCCGGAGGCAGATAACAGTTTGTTACCAGCAATGGTATAAACGCCGAAAGCCTGATGCCGACTGTTACATCGGGAACAAGTTCGAGGACCCTGTTGGGCACGAAGAGCGCTGTCCGTGCGCTGACGACGACTTCGAATGGTGAGTGTAAACCTCACCTCTGTCTACAGGGACATGACAGTGCGTGCGCAGCGACTTCAACTATGTTCGTCACGACGATAAGTGTGTCCCGATTGGCCCAGAGCCTATTGGCGCTGGCATCTGCATGGACCCGGACCAAACGTACAAGGGCTCTTCTGGCTACAGGTTGATCCCTGGTAACACATGTGACAGGGAGAAGGGTGTCAAGAAGGATGAGCGTATAGACAAGAAGTGTTCCCAAGGTACTTATCCTCAGTTGGCGTTCTATTCAATGACACTGAAATAACACTGGAAAGCTCAACCGGCCGAGGGGGAGATCGTCCACCAAACCTTTGAATTCCCCGCTAAGATCGTTCAGCAGGCGTACTTCAAGGACTCCACGGTACGCGCACTCAGTTTTCAATCATCGAGCCTTCTTTCTAATCCCGGATGCAGACTATCCTCGTGCGCTTGTCGGACAATTCCATTTGGCAGTCAAGCAACGAGGGCTATACTTGGAATCAGATTAATCCCAAGGAGAAATTCCTCGCATTCTACCACCATACCTTTACTAGCGATCGCGCGTATCTCATCACAGACAGTGCAACCGTGTATTTCACGACCGACACAGGTCAAACATGGAATACGATCACAGCGCCAACGCCCCCCAACAATTTTGGTCTGCAGGTCCTACATTTCCATCCGCAGAAGTCGGACTATCTTATCTGGACGGGCAATCGCGACTGCCATATGATGGGCGACAGCTGCCATGTCGATGCGGCGTATTCACGGGACAATGGTCGCAAGTGGTACCCTATCGAGAGTTATGTTCGCAATTGTGCGTGGGCGAGGGATGCGGAACTTTTGGTGGACCCGACGCAGATTATCTGTGAATCTTATCTGGATAAGAAGGGGTCGCAGAGGTTCTTCCAAACGAACAACCCGCTCCAGCTTGTTGGAGGTACAGATTTCTTCCGGAAGAAGACCAAATTGTTTGACCATGTCGTTGGGTTCGCAAAGTTTTCTGAGTATCTGGTCGTTGCGGAGGTGAGTTTTTGTTAGTCGCTCTCTCGACAAGTGGCATGCGGAGCTGATGGGGTGGCAGTATCTTCCAGAACGTAAGTCGCTCGATCTCCAGGTTTCTCTGGATGGAAGGACTTTTGCAACGGGCCAATTCCCTCCCAATATGCGTCCTGAGCAACATGTGAGTCGACGGCCTGTCTGTGTTGTGTGTTAATTACTCAATTACCACGTAAAGGCCTACACTCTCCTGGAATCCAGCACAGACTCGGTATTCCTCCATCTCACAATGTCCGAGCCTCCAAGTCCTTACTGGGGCAACATCCTGAAATCGAACTCCAACGGTACCTACTTTGGGTTATCAATCGAAAACGTGAATCGCGATGACAGAGGTTTCGTTGACTTCGAGAAGATGATCGGCTTGGATGGCATTGCCCTGATCAATGTCGTATCGAACCCGCTCGATGCTCCCGTGACAGGTTCGAAGCAGCTGCAGACTCGTATTACCCATAACGATGGTCAGTGGAAGTGGTCCTTCTTGCGATAAAATCTCATCTCATTATCTCGATAAGGTGGTACTTGGAAACAACTGATTCCTCCGAAGTTTGACTCCATGGGTCGGAGATATGACTGCAACAGTGCGGTACGCACAAATCTCCTCGGTTTAATTTTCCGAATCTAAATGAATTCATCATAGAGCTGCGCCCTACATGTTCACGGCTACACAGAGCGTTTTGATCCGAGAGCAACATTTAGCAGTCCTTCTGTCGTCGGTTTGATCATGGCCGTCGGGAGCGTGGGCGATCGGCTGGCGCCATACACTGAGAGCGACACCTTCCTCAGCCGAGACGCTGGTTTCTCCTGGGAAGAGGTCCACAAAGACGCGCATCTCTGGGAATTTGGCGATTCCGGATCTGTTCTTGTCATGGCCAACGACGAAGAACCGACAGACCATGTGCTATTCACTACAGATGAAGGGCTAACGTGGCGCGAGTACAAGTTCGACAACGAGAAAGTGCGAGTGCGGTCGATCATGACGGTGCCATCGGATACCAGTCGACGCTTTATCCTCATGGGCAACTATGCGCGGTCGCCGTCGAGTTCGGTTGCTGTGCATCTGGATTTCTCTGCTTTGACGCATCAAAAATGTGAGTGAGCGGTGGTTGATGCAGAATGATGGGCACTAAGATGCATGCTCGGACAGGTGTTCTGGACGTGCAACATTCTGATCAGGATGATTTCGAGTTGTGGAGTCCGAGTGAGGAACGCTCTGAGCTCTGTCTGTTTGGTCGCCAGGTCAGCGCACTGATATGCGACAAGTTTGCGTCAGCTGACACCCGTTCGTTTTTGTGTTTTGCAGACTTTGTATCATCGCCGAGTTCGAGATCGCAATTGTGTGGTGGGCAAACAAGAGAAATTCCAAGACAAGGTTGTGAAAAATTGTGCATGCACCGACAGCGATTTCGAATGGTATTTGACATTACTCTTCTCCCTCTATTGTCTTTTGGTGACGAATTTCGCTTTTATTTTCACTAGTGAGTTCAACCATGTCCGTAATGCGGACGGCAAATGTGTCTTGTCTGAGGGTCGGTCACCCCTCCCTCCTGATGACTCTTGTCACAACGGAGAAGACTACTGGTACGAACGCACAGCATACCGCAAAATTCCTTACTCGTCGTGCGAGGACGGCATCACCCCACACCAGGGCAAACGGCATTTGTGTCCGGGTATTCGAGCACACGGACCGTTCTTCTGGTTGTTCGTTCTCATGGTTCCGTTTGCGTTTACTGCTCTTGTGGCTTATTGGTACTACCGCAAGAGCGGATTGGCCAGAGGGTGCGTATTTTCTCCTTACATTTGTTATCCGTCCTTGACTCATCATGACTGGGTAGAATGATCCGCCTGCCTGGAGACTCCCGACCGGCTTTCCGCACAGATTCGGGCGTGCTGGATACGTTGGCATCTGTTCCGTGGTACATCGTCGGTATCACAGGTATCGCATGGGAGGCGGCATCGTCTTCAGTGCGTTCGTTCTTCTTGTCCTTCCGATCGCGCAGAGGATATCGGAATGTGCCCGTCGATGAGGATGCGCAAATTCTTCGTTTTGAGGATGAAGATTGAGTGGATCTCGGGTCGTGTTTGTCTCTCGTAGATGATAAGATGAATTATTGACGTTTCGATTTCCTCAATGTGTCTGTGTTGTGAAGGGTATGATACTAGTATTGGTGTTGTCTGCATTATTCAACATGGATGGTTTTATAGTCTATCGCATTGTCCACTGAACTTGTATATACGAGATTGTTGTGTTGTAAATTTATTTATTGCGAACGAGAGCTTGAAGTCATACTCCAGTTCCAGAAAAAAAAAGGAGTCCGGATGAAAGACATACTAATTGCGACAGCGATGTAGAAGGATAATAGCACAGATAAAATATAGCTAAGACAACAAAAAGGGTGGAAAAAAAGATGTATCACTCGATGACACCCAGATGGTCTTCTTTGATCGTCCCAATCGCGAACTTCATGGGGAAAATAAATCAGCGCAATTATTCGAATGATAGATGAAGTCACTAAACATACGATTTCTGTCGCGTCGACACGCGTACCAACAATTTTTAGCCGTACCTTGGTGTTCTTCTCGATGATCTGATGCGGATAGTCAAAGCGGTATTGAAACAAGTGGTCAATGAATGACGNGTTATACCTGTTCGTCTGAGGCGAATGACGGTGGATTCGAGTTGGGATCAAATTTCATGTCGGGATGGATGAGCTGAAANGAAAGGTAAAATTGTGGGTCAGTCGGGCGTGACAAGAGAAAAGTTTGAGCTGAGGGCTTACTTGATGCGAAACGAAGACCGTCAACGGTCCTACGTCTGCGAAGAAACCCATCTGCACAAAGTTGAACGAGTTTCACGTCAGTTCAACTGAGAAATAGATAGATACGAACTTTGTTCACGTTATTCACCACACCATCGACAACTTCGCCCTTAAAAGGCTTGAATACGATAGCTCGGTATCGCGTTATGAATTCAGCCTGACCACTCCCACTGAGGACGACACCCTTCCCGTATTCCAGAATGGAGACAACGGCAATAACANNNNTCAANNTNNNCANAGANNTNTGNCTTCNANG